>JAGDQP010003043.1:0-14459 GCA_022664845.1 Lepisma saccharinum
AAACGGGACGAGATGACTGGAGAGTGGAGGAGACTGCATAATGAAGAACTCCACGGACTGTACGATTCACCAGATGTTGTAAAAATAATGAAATCGAGACGACTAAGGTGGGCAGGGCATGTAGCTCGGATGGGGGAAAAACGAAGATTATATTCTATCCTGGTTGGAAGGCCCGATGGAAAGAGGCCATTGGGAAGACCGAGACGTCGTTGGGAGGACAATATTAGAAGAGATCTTCGAGAAGTAGGTGTTCGTGATGAAAACTGGCTTGATACTGCCCAGGATAGAATCCAATGGCGAACGTTTGTTACTGCGGCGATGAACTTGCGAGTTCCATAAGCCATAGAGTTAGTTAGTTAGGTAGTATACTTCAGTACTTTCTCGTGTCTTTTTTTTTTACATTTTGTTGTAAGAGATTGACATTCTTTCAGAAAGAAAATATATTACGGTTTTTCTATATCGGGTAACGACAGTTCTTAACGGGGTCCGGAAGCCTATTTTCGCAGGTAAATTTCTTTATCTAAAATTAGTGATTTACAGTATTAGAAGTTAAAACATTTTTCAAACGCCAAGCAACAACACACTCTCATAATCGACCTTTAGCGCCATCTCTCGACACGCGAGCATTATACAATGATTCTGAGTCTGGCCATTCGTTCTATTTTGTGTCCTCAGGTACCGGTAGCTATCATTTTTACGGCCTCAAATGTGTTTAGACATCAATTTTAGGTATAAAATCTAGGCAAATACACTTATCAACAAATACCACCTTCTTTCAGAACGTTATAAATGTTTAACGTTGTGAGTTATAAGGACAATAACAACCTGTAGGTAATATTCCCGTTTCTAAAACGTTCTAGACCGTTTCCAAACGGTCTGTATACTTAAACAAAAAAACAAAAACAAAAAGATTCTCGTTTAGCCAATTTACGACTTGGCCTGAAAAGAATGCAATTTCCAGTGCCTTTGTGGTTGAAATATTGAGTTGAAATAGTGACGATTTTCAAATTTAAAACTATTGCGGCTTATCTGTTGATACTTCCAAAATGGCCGTAATAGAGGGACCTTAAAAGAGAAGCTCTGTCGGACAAGTGTCCTAAGATTGTAAACTTGTTGCAGATCCAATGACAAACAACATAAAAGTAAAATTCGTTTAGTCAAAACAACAACGAATTCTTTAAACGAACAAAAATAACCAAATGAGAAGATCTGCCAGCTTTAGATACACCAGAATAACCGGAACTCAAATCTGAAGTCAGTTTCTCTTAATCTTGCATTTGGAGAGGCGCCAGCCTACGTTACAGAAAAAGCAAAGTAAAACTGGAAACAAGACCAACATTTTATTTCCGAAGAAAATTCTACGAAACGGAATTTTCGAACAAGTTGGTACCACCTGTCTTTATAGAGATACTTGAGGATTTTCGAAACATTTGCAATAACTGTCTCTATACATAACGAAATTAGAGTGAGTTGGCACCACTATCCCTATATTTGATGAGTTTTGAGTGAGTTGGCACCAGTGTCTCTATACATGAGGATTTTCCAATAGGCTGGCACAACTATATCTATACATGAGGATTTTCGAATGAGCGGACACCAGTCTCTATACATAACGATTTTCGAGTGAGTTAGCACCACTGTCTCTATGCGTAAGGATTTACTAATGAGTTGGCACCACTGTCCCTATACATGAGGATTTTCAAATGAGTTAGCACCACTGTCTCAATACATGACGAATTTTGAGGGAGTTGGCACCACTATCTCTATACATGATGATTTTTGAATGAGTTAGCACCATTGTCTCTATGCATGAGGATATTTGATTGAGCTGGCACCACTGTCTCTATACACGATGAATTTTGAGGGAGTTGGCACCACTATCTCTATACATGAAAATTTTTGAATGAGTTGGCACCATTGTCTCTATGCATGAGGATTTTGGAATGAGTTGGCACCACTGTATCTATACATGAGGATTTTCAAATAAGCTGGCATCACTGTCTACACATGATGATTTTCGTATCGGATCTTTAGGATGAAAACTATAAAGTTAGCAATAACTTGAAAGTTGTTATAAAAAATCAACCGAGAAACAGAAAAACTGAAGAAAAAGAAGACTGAATATGAAATTAGATTCCATTTTATTCATTTTTGCTTATTTGACGTGATTTTTCGTTCCCCCATCGTTTTTTAACTTCTAGCTTCTCTGTACCTCATTGGTTCACTTCCTTCACACACACACACATACAGAATGAAATTTATTGACGGTTGCATCACGCACATGTTAAAGAGAAACAGTGCCATATATCTATCTATCTCCCTATATGTATATCAGGGTGTTGCTCCTGTTTTATTTATTGATGACGAGTTCATTTACTCCCTTGATTCTCGTTCTATTCCCTTCAAGCATTTAAAAAAAATGGAAGCACTCACACTCACTGAAGAGAAGAAATTGAATCACTTGAGGAGAAATATTCTTTGAAAAAAATAAATATTAAATTTGCAGGAAAAGATTGGTAAAGTTGAAAAACTAGTGATTCTGTTAATAATCGAACAGCAACAAAATATTCTGATGAAGCTACAAAGATTAATAAAGTGTAATAATAATAATAGAGGAAAGAGGGGTAAAGTGGATCACTTAACTTTAACAGCAACTGAAAGTACATACAACAAAGTAAAACTTGGGATGAGGTTTCTCTGGCTATTCAACTTCCAAATGGCAGCAAAATAATGGCGAACGAAATCTATATACAAATAATATTATTAAAATTCTTAAACAATACAATTTATTCGCTTTACCCCTATAGTGGGGCAAAGCGGATCACAGCAGTGGGGCAACATGAATTAACATAAACGTACACACAAAAGTTTCTTGTTAAACAGAAAAATTATACTTTCAAATTCGAACTAAGAACGATTTTAACATAATTATTATTCAAATAAAAATATATATAAATACGTGGGTACATATTAAAAATGAATGAAAAAGAATTCAGCATGACAGAGACCAATATCCAGTCATTTTTCAAGGGCAATATCAGGATAACATACCACCAAATAGCAGGAGAAGTACACAAAGAGCTAGCTAGAAAATATACAGTAATGACATAAGATGAAACGTAGATCCTATCACAAACACGAACCAGAAGAAGATAAATAAAAGGTACACTGTTAAAAATGTTCAGACATTCTTGGAGAAAGCTTGATAACTATAGCTGCCTGTAAATATCCTGTGATTTGCCTAATAAAAACAAGCATATTGCAGTTTTCAGGAAAAGAAAAAATAGAAGGGTTATTCAGTTAAAATTTCCAGCGTCTTACTGACTGGACGAAACTGCCATTAATTAGAAAGAACTAGATGAAAAACGTATCAGAAATACTTTGTCCGAAACCCTGAAAATATATTAAGAAATTTACTTCCAGAACTGATGCCATGCTTTACTAGGTTTTCCTATTTGTCAATTAGGTATCGCAATTCCCATTCACTGTGAAAATACTTCTCATTTCTGCTAAAAACAAAACAAAAGTGATTAAAATGGTGACAGCAGATCAGAATTGCATTTTTGGTTACGATAACGAACCGTTTTCTTTTTCTGTGCATCTGCGCACTGGAACTGAAAACTCAGCTCCTTCCAGTTCCACAAAAGAAATCTCTTGGCGTTTTTTCTATGATATCTCTAAATATATTCTTGAATACGAAACATTTACGGGATATATCGAGAAATGTTTAAAAAAGTGTTTAACAGTGTACACACTACAATAACAGACAAAACACACAACCACAAGAGAAAGATATAACAGTAGTTGATTAAAATAAACAATCATTCCTTATAGACGTAACATTTCTTGGACTCACACATTTGAAAAAGACATAGACCAAAACAAACTGGCTTAAGCCATAGATGATTTAAGATCGTAAATAAACATAATAAATAAATAAATAAATAAAAACAATAGAAATATAAGAAAACAAGGCAAACACAAGAGAAATATAAACAAATCGAGCAGAATATCAAGAAGCTGCAGAAAATGATATATTTGGGTGAGTGGCCAATTGAAACAAGTGCTACATTGCGTGTAAGGGCTCATTTTCATGCCCGCTTGCGTTACTTTCGATTAGGGTGAGTAGTCAATTGAAACACGTGGTGTTTCATGGTGTAGTTTTAATACGTGTTTCAATTAACTATTCAACCAAATCGCAAGCAAAGCAAGCGGGCTTGAAAATGAGCCCTAACACGTGTTTCAATTGGCTACTCACCCAAATCGCAAACAAAGCAAGCAGCGCACGCTTGCAAGAAAAGTAGCGCTAATACTCAATCATAACCTTGAACGCAGAAACTACACAGAAATGAATGAAGAATAAAACTACGTATTATGATTAGACATTGATTTAGATATGGGAGACGGACAGACTGGCCCAAACAATTAAGCTGGGTCAACTTTACGCCGGTTTTCGATTAATCTTGCCTAGTAAATTGGGATTTACTTGCGTCGTATTGGTTGGCCTATGCCTGGGTGTGTGGAAGGAAAGATTGGATGAAGATCTAGCTAAGGAACATGGATCTCGATACTGGAGACGGATCTACTTCTAGTGATCCAAAATTGAAGCCATCACAAGCCATGATCACCTGGATGGTGAAATTGAATAAAGAAACAACTGAATATCAATTTCCGTACAATACCTATTTAAAATATTCCATTCATCCTCAGCTAGATCTTGATCCATTCTTTGCTTCCACACACCCAGGCATAGGCTAACTAATAAGACGCAAGTGAATCCCAATTCACCAGGCAAGATTGATCGAAAACCTGCGTCAAGTTGACCGAGCTTAAATTATATTGGCCCAGTCGACCCGCCTCTCGTATCTAAATCTCTATGGCTAAGGAAGAGAGGAGGAAGATTGGGATATTTTAAATATGGTATTGTACGGAACGTGATGTTCACTTGTTTTTTTTAATCAATTACACCTGCCAGGTACTCATGGCTTGTCATGAATTTAGATACAGGAGACGGATCGACTGGCCCAATACAATTAAGCTGGGTCAACTTAACGCCGTTTTCGATTAATGTTGCCTGGTGAATTGCGATTTACTTGCGTCTTATTGATTGGCCTGGGCGTGTGGTAGCAAAGAATGGATGAAGATCAAGCTAAGGAAGAGAGGAGGAAGTTTGGAATATTTAAAATCAGGTATTGTACGGAACGTGATGTTCAGTTGTTGTTTTTTAAAATCAATTTCACCTTCCAGATGATCATGGCTTGTGCTGGCTTCAATTTCGGGTCACTAGAAGTAGATCCGTCTCCTGTATCGAGATCCATGATGGCTTGTGCTGGGTCAAAGCCACCTAGATAATAAGGCCTAACGGCTCAAAAATGACGTCACCATCAGAAGGCCATGCAGGGTTCCATAGCATAAATTTTAGTAATTTGTTACGCATTTTCTATTGAAATATGAAGCCACATACATATCAAGATAGTTAGAAATAAAACCTTTATATGTTAAATGTTTATCCATTGGAATGTCACAAATTCATGTAATCATATCTGTTGAGTACATTTTTGAACGTTTAAGGATTATGTAGTAGTAGCATCGAGTAAAAAGCTTTCTAATTATTATATTTATTATGATCTGTTTCCAATCAAATTATGAAAACAATTTCAACATTAGTATTGCCTCTAAAAGTTTAATTCATTAATTAACGTAGGAGTTATTTAAAATAAACTCACAATTTATACTTTGATTCTAGAGGCAGAAAAATAGTAATTAAGATATAGTTGACTGCGAAGTTGTAACAGATGTGACAAAATATTCCAGAAAGATATTACGTCACTAAATAGGTCGGACTCAAGATCTCTTCCGCATCATTCTGTCACTTACCATATTTCAGGTTAGGTTCATGTAATAGTTCAGGCAGAAACGTAAAATAGTTGCTTCAAGTTTACTTCCTTGCCTTTATGTTAGGAATGGGAGAAGCTGGGTTAAGGTAGGTCATTATGCCATTCGGGAAAGTATCTAGAGTTCGTTCTAAAAAACGTAAACATTGAAAACAATCGAAAATATTTTGTAAACAAAAGTCAGTAAACCTAATTGTTTATAAAAGACAGTAAATTATCTACTTTTAGTTATTTGCAAATTTTTAAACTCTCGGTTCAGGCTGTAAGATAAGATAAAATGGACGGTAACAGCAACGGTTAAGGCTGTATTAGCTACGTGTATGATAACTTAATTGAGTTACTTTCAGCCGTCTTTAGGTTTACTTGATATTAGGTTAGGTTAAATTATATTGTGTTTTTACAGTATGTTCTCCTATTAGAGAGAACCATGAAATATAATGTAGGGATACCTTCTTTCCTTTTCGGGTTATAAGTATTTCACAATTCCGACTCTTTTCTGTTGCAGCATTTGTCACATAATCGATTCACCGTTACGTAGAGCATTGAGTCGTAACTGTGAAATGCCTATAATCCTAAAACGAAAGAAAGTAGACGTGCTTCGGTTGTGAAAAGGCACTTGTTCACTTTATTACTAATTCCCATATTATTATACTTATATTGTCTGGTTGAAATGGCCCATTTGGCCGGAACCATTCCTCGTGAAGAGTTACCCGAATACAATAAAATAAAATAATAATAATAGAGAAGTGAATCGTAACTATAAACCATGTACGTGTTAATCTGTATTTGTTCCCAGATTGCCCAAAACAGTAAATGTTAGGTTTTTTGTTAGTTTATCTAAACTAAAATTAATTAAGTCGTCGTTTGCTGAGTTCATGATTTAATTCGTTATGAATTGGATCCAAAAGCATTTTTGTGTTATGAGTGGTTCGTCAGTCGAGAGAGTATGTAAAGTCCATCCTTATGATTATGTCTATTGCCTAAACATACGTGAGAATTACGTTCAACACAAAACTACATTTGCGTTAATGGACTGACTATGAGTATGCTTGCACCTTGCAATAATTGTTGGAACGATCCAAATTGACCCCATTGAACGGGAATTATTTAGAATAGTTTCTTTGTTTATATATCACTGGCTTCAGACTTTGTAAAATTAGGTTTCTAAACTTATGCATATGTAAGAGAAACACCAACTGAACTGTTAGGTGAAAGCTATACTCAAACCGTGTACGATAGTGAGAACTGTGTTTCTTAGTGGCCTATATAAAAAGTCTAGAGACAATAAATAAAATTCAGTGGGATTGACACCATTACACGAACACCAACTACTAAGCAATTCAGTCATCAGTAACTATATATATTGCTATGTTTATGTCAGTAATGATACGTGAACTACCGGTACATTAAACGTATTAGCTAGAATGACACCAAACAAACGCAATACCTATATTCATACTTATTCTCGTATAAGGGAAAATTATTAAGTTTTCCTTTGGTATTGAACTTCTCCAACGATGCAGTAAGTTAATATCCGTAGGCAAACAGAATAAATTAGTTTTCTGTTATTTAATTGAACTTGCGTTACAAAATGGAACATAACATTTTATTTCCCCTGTTTATTTATCTATTCTCATTAAAAGCAGGAAAGAATATTCCATAAATTGCGATATAGAAACACACATTTCATACTTCCCACCGTTTCGTTGATATTCTATTTTGACCTCCCGGAAGTGACGTATTTAAGGCGGATTGGTTCAGCTTTAAAGCCTTATATTTTTCGGTAGCCCTCGGCTGGGTTCAATTTCGGGTCGCTGGAAGTAGATCCGTCTCCGGTATTTAGATCCATGATGATTAGAAAGATTTGAAATAAGAACCAGACTAATTAAGAAGAGCGCAGTTGTTACAACATACAAAATTGTGAGGAAATTTCTACAGAATAGAGTAAACTGATCCGGAAATTGGAAACCTTTTAACGCAGCATGGGGACAAAAAGAAGTTCTCAGGAAATAACAAATACTTGTAATTTGTGTTATGAACAGCATTACAGTCAGTATAACATGAGTCAGTAGTAACCATACTGTCTTGTAAAATAGTTTGACAGTAAGCCAAATATTCTGGTCGGGCCCCTGTTGAAGCTCCGACTAAGTAGTCTTTAGAAAGATTTTTTAATATTTTTTTTCGAGTCATTTCTGTGTTTGGATACTTTTTCTCAAGCTAATATTTTGTGATCCAAAAACCTAAAGTGTTCTGCAACCAGTCAAACGACAGATCGTTGCAGGCTAGTATTTATTTTAGGATAAAGAAGTCAATATTCTGAGTGATCAAAATTGGAACAATTTGCGTCCCAACGAACATTGAATCGGGACGATCTCGACAGAATCGGAACAGGAGGCATTCCTGTGCCAAACCTAAAATCGAAAACATGCACATTTCACGAGATGAGAATCAAGATTATTCGAAAACCGAAAATGTCCGTTCTGCACAACACCCGTAACTGTGTATGTACAACAAACCGATAAATAGCCTATTCTTATTTTGAAACGTTCGAGTTAAGAATTCGAAAAAAAAAAAGAACCTTCATATTTATCGAATATCCGGATCAGAAATCCGGGAATTGAATTATCATCTCTCTCTCATATAATCCAGGTTCGAAATTCAGATCTAAATAAAAGATCCGACATTTTGGAATTGCTCTGAAATGATTCTAAAGCAGCCGAGCTACCGTTTAATCTAGAACAACTATTACTATATTTTGAACAAAGCAACAATAATGACGATAAAACTACTCAATTAAATACAAGAGGGTATTTCGGAAGTCAATTTCGATAACCTTTCATGGTCGGTTAATATCTCTTTTGAGTAAAGAACGAAAAAAAAAACCACAATCGTTAACTTAAAGAAACACTCAAATTGTAAAGGGGGGAGGAACACTTGAATAGAATAGCAGATCAACGATCATCTTCGTGCATCTTCGTCGCTATTGTTTACACTTCTTATCTTCTCTTTTTCTTCCTTCGGGGAGGAATAGGGAGGGCTATTGTTTAGCTTTTTATTCACTTCACTATCTTTATATTTAATGTTGCAACATCATCATAATGGTTAATTGCCTTGCTATCTCATCGCCATTAATACCACCGCGACTGCCAAGAGCAGATGAAGAAGCTGCTTTAGCAAAACGAAACCTCAAAACGAAACAAAAGGATGGCCATTTATAAAATGATTTTATTTAGCAGGCAAAAAAAAAGATATAAAGAAAGCAATAAAGATGAGAGAAAAGAAGGATAACAAAACCTCCGGGAAGTCGGGTTAGAGAGGAAAGAGTTAGCGGCAAAATAAAATATTATCAAAAAGATAACGCACGTATGAAATGAGTTGAGATCAGAGTTGCCAGGTCTCCTGGACAAAGAGAAGCAGATGGAACACAAAATAAGTACAACAAGGAGCATCAGAGACGAAATGTGAACAACTACGAAATGCCTCAAAACGATACTTGTGGTAACATTTAACATGGAATTTTAATTCATTTTTTTTAAAATTATATTCAATATTTCATATGTAAATCGTTTGGATTTTATTTTTCTTGGTTTGAAGCCGGGCATTACTTGTAGGATCTACTAAGCTGTTTCTCGGGACTTTAGATATGCATACCTCTACGAATAAAACATCTACAAGTCTTTGAAGTTCCACAACATTGAATATTTTGTTAATTTCTTTTTCAGTATGGCATTTGTTTGTCTCTGTTATTAAACCGAACTTCTTTGATGAGAATATTCTAAAGAATCGTCCCCGTCTGCTTAATTTTGAACTTGAATTTATTTACGGCCTTTAGCTATCTTAGGCTCAGCTCGATGAAGCGACTTCGCCAGGATTTTCAGTTTGGGGTGTGTAAAGTAAAAATTGGGAGGGTGTAAGTGGAGTATGCATGCACGGTTTTTATCAATTTTTTTACTGCAAAAATATTAAGGTGGGGGGGGGGGGGGGTTCTCGAGAATTTGGGGGTGACACCCCCACAGGGGAATCTGGAGAAATCACTGGCCCGATATATTCCGTACAAATTAACCTGTTTAATATTTATTGACGGTAAATTAACAAAGAAACAGAAACGAACGCACATAGCATAATAAATAAATCGCCTTCACTAGCAACATAAGAACATCGGGCCGATAGCGGGTCAAAATGCAGATATCGACTATGATTGGGCATTCTGTAGTAATTTCGATCGACACTCGCATGGAACGATATCTCTACATTCAATGCAATCCCTAAAACTTTTAAGAAACCTTCTGAATTTTAGCCAGAAAACATCAACTTGGCAAATTAAAATATAAAGTCTAAAGATGCCTTTGCACGATGTTGATGGACGTTACCCGATATCGTTCGGAAAAGCGTCGCGTGTGTTTGAAAATATCTATGTAATGGAAATATAGCAGGTACTACGTGTAACAACTTTTACGCGTTCCCTTTTTGAAGTAATTCTGTAATTAAAATACTGTTTATGTCACCATATTCCGTGTCTGACTTGAGGAAGTGCATCATTACCGTACACTTCTCGATGTAGTATAGTGGTTAACATGTTGGACTTTCAGCCTGTAGATCTAGATTCGATTCCCAGTTAAGTAGCGTAGTGGATAAAACGACGAGTTACAAATCACAAGTTTCCAGGTTCAAATCCAGTCTCAGACAAGTGTGAAAATTTTCAACTGTATGTTTAAATGAATCGATCACACGAGTTGGCACTTGATATGAACAGATCTCCTTATAATAGACACAAATTAATTGTTTGAATCGGAACTATCACGTGAAGTTTTCACCGGAACTGTCACTGCAACGGGAGTGTCAAGCACCTTTCAACAAATGAACCTAAGTAAAATACATTCTGTGTTAAATTTAACTGATAGGATACTTCCGATTCGCCCCATCAACATAGCATTGTACTTGAACGTAAATGAAACAACAGAAAAATTCAACAACCGAAAAATGACCAAAATATAACTATTTGTTTAGTGTTAGCACTGGTAAAATTGAATATAAGCGAGTTCCAATTTTACTATTTTTAGTTTTTAAATAATTAATGAATGATCCCCAGTAGCGCCAAAATGTACAAGTAGCAAAATTTCCTGTGATTTGGCAACACTGGCTATGACAGTGATGCGAGTTCTAATCTCTAAAAGAGAGGGTAATTAAAACCTGTTTCAGCACTCTGTTCACCTTCCTTTCTTAAGGAATTTACATTGTTGGCAATGCGTAACAAAACAACAACAAAAGACAGTTCTCTTAATGTTACCATTGTTGCAGAAACTGCCTATCTTGATTGATGACCACTTTTGTTTCATTTTCTCCTCTTAAAAATGCTTCTGTTTAAACAACAAGCATTAAGATTTGTTTAGTTAGAAATTCATCAACTCTAATTTACCTATTATAGTGTAGCTACTGCCTACGAGCGCCATCTTTGAAAAGAAAACCCTTTCATGGATTTGCACAGGAATTGCATTAATAAACTGTACATATCCTGCAAATAAAGGATTTTCTCATTTTTGACTTCTCATTTTATCTTTATAGTTCGATTAGTGATTGTGCTTGACAAAAGTGAATTTATTTATACTTGAAGACTCTAAAGGAAGAACAACCACAATCCACAAAAAGGAAATTTTTCAGTAACGGACTACTTTGTGATCTCCGCATAAAACTGTATGGAATCAAAAACGTAACAAGGTCCTTTTCCAGAATTGGATTTTAATTCCAAGAATGAATTCTCTTTTCTAGCATGGATTTCCTTTTTGCATAATGGGTTATCTTTTCCAGATTGGATTTCCTATTTCCTGAATGAGTTTTCTTTTTCAGAATGGATTTCTAGAAAGGATTGTTAAGACTGGCAAATTGCTGTAAAAATACTTGAAAAGTATCGGCCACAAATTTATCATTTATATTCCACCAATTTAATTATCATAGGGAAAATATTAGAATAAAATTAAACTGAATTTGAGTCTGATAAATTTGTGCTTGATGCTTTTCATTTTCTTACATTTTTTCCCGTGAAAATTTGTTCTTATTAGAGTATGAGAAATATTTATTTATTTTATTTTTAATGTTATTTATTTATTTTTATTATATATATTGTTTATATGTTTTATATATTATATTATATGTATATATTATTATTATATATAATGTTATTTATTTATTTTATTTTTAATAAAATGTGTTTTTAAAAGTAAGTTTTAAAAATATGTTTATTTAGAGATTAAACAGCAGATCCTGAACAATCTAATAAGTATGAGAGTTTTAATTTTTCTGTATGAAACTAAACGATTGCATTTCGTGTCAGAGCCTGGAAGTCCACGGTTTACCAATAACTATATTGCGTACCTTAACACCTAAAATATACTCAGATTTCTTAAAATAAACTACTACGAAAGAGCACTGTAGAAAATATGTGTTCTATTTGTATAAGTTTCCTCTATGTGTTTCCATCTATTGACAGAAAAAGAAAGTCTGTCATGTGTAGTTCAACATTTCTCCATGCTTATTTTGGATGCCGTAGCTCTCTATAATTGAACTGGCTTAGACCTTTGCTTCCAGAAATCAAAACATTCTCTACACAAGCAACTACAAAACTTTATTATTACGGGACCCACCGTAAAATTTGAAAATATTTCCTGATCCACCTAATATGTATATAGCCTTCTGCATAATCTATCCTGTCGAAAAAGGCAAACTTTCGTTCAAAGCATATACACGAAAAGATTATGATAGGCAATCTAATGTGAAAGTGGAATCAACATAAAACAAATTCTTCTTTTAGTACTTAAGAAAAACATGCATTTATTAATGAATGTATTACAAATAAATATTATTTACAAATTTGAATGAAAGGGTTCTAAATTGAAATGTACATAAACTTAATCCAATCATACATATAATAAAGAATACTGAATAAAAATCATCTGTATTTACTTAAATGTA
The DNA here is from genome assembly GCA_022664845.1 of Lepisma saccharinum. Lineage (NCBI taxonomy): Eukaryota > Metazoa > Arthropoda > Insecta > Zygentoma > Lepismatidae > Lepisma > Lepisma saccharinum. The sequence goes on from JAGDQP010003043.1 coordinate 12,861, forward strand.
TTTTAAATTAAAAATTCACTAACACAAGTTGACAGGTTTAATAAGTTTTAACTTTAAAGCCAATCTTACGTATAATAATGAGTAAATGTAATTGAATGTGTTTAAAATGAAAATGAACTGTCACAAGTACCTAGAGACAAGTTTAATTAGGTTAAAGTGCAGCTTAAAAGTCAATGCGATTTATGGCATTGCTCTGCATATAACTACAGTCTATATCAGGATTGAAAATTGTTAATTTTAGCCAATGAGTTGTAGTAAACCTCACCAAGTAGTGCAAAGCAAGTTTTGATATCTCTTCGTATTCTCCTCGTGCATTAATCCAGAATGGAATTAAGCATGTTTCTTTGAAAACAGTTTTCAGATAAGAGTCTCATGATACCTCAATAAGTCTTTTCCTCTTCAAAGGGATTTCTGATGCATTGGTTACTCTAATCGATTTTAGAAAAGTAACTCCTAAAAAAAGGGTCATTACTAATTATTCCCCGTAACACATAAAAAAATCCCGCCTAGTTATAACATTTTTCCATGTTGTTTATTTATTTCACGATTTTGTTTCGTTAAAGTAGTATCATGTGTTCGTTATATTTTTACAGGAGACAAAATTATTATTTTATTTTTGAAAAACTAACCAGCCCATCAAAACATCGCTTGCGACACAAAAGTGGGTCGCGACCCATAATTTGGGAACCGCTGCTTTATACTATTATGCTACACTTGGAAGATTGTCGTACACTAGCACAATTGTTAGAAGACTATCCCTACACTAGGTTTATTGAAATTATTTGAAGATTAACATACACTAGGAAAATTGATTGAGGGATATCTTATCCTATAGACTAGGAATACTTCTGGAAGAATAGAAGATTCTTGATCGTACGCTAGAAAGGTTGCTGAAAAATTTACCCGACAATAGAAGGAAAATATATTCGTACAAGATTATTTTACCCGAAAACGAACAATAAATAATATTTCTAAACCTATCTCATGTCGCCTTTGTTCTTCCTTGAGACCCCACTAGCTACTGACATATTTTAACAACTATTCGGTAGTCGTGATAATACTTAAAACAACATACATTCATTACTGTTTCTTGTTGATTACTCCTTGACCTGTTTATTACATCCAATTACATTGTTACTTATTAGCTCTGTCTGTGATTGTTGTTGCTTGTTGTCAAGAGAAGACCAAAGCAAATTCTTAGAAACTATTTCTATTCCTAGAATGGGAAAATAGAAAGCGACAAACGAGAAAAAGAAAAATGAACGAAGACAATTACTAAAGAATTTTAACAAACTGCTTAAAGCATTTTTCTTTTAATGCAAGTCTTTTTATGTTGTCTCTTCCTTCGCTTTTGTTGCTATGTTGATCATTGCTACACAATCACACATCTAAAGCTTTCGACACGTTCAGTATCAACTCATGCATTGAAATATCCGTGGATCTATTCACTATTTTGCTGGGATAACAAACTGTCAAAAGTGTAATTAACCAACGGCTGCAACGTCCTACACTAGAAGAATTGTTTGAAGATTATCCAACACTAGAGGAATTGTTTGTTTGAAGATTACCCAACACTAGAGGAATTGTTTGAAGATTACC
>JAGDQP010003043.1:24365-45730 GCA_022664845.1 Lepisma saccharinum
CAAAATCTCAATGAGATGATAAACCAGTATGACAGAGAGAGAGAGAGTATAAAAGACATAGGAAATACTGACACATGTAGATCCCTGCTTACATGTGGAAGTGAAGTTCTGTCTCGTTACCCCTTCATGCGTGACACTGTAAAACGAAAAAAAGAAGAAGAAGAAGAAGAAAAGGAAATAGATGAAAGTATTAGTGAGTTGCTGAAGTGCTTGCTCTCACGTGATTTCAAGAGATTCACACGTCACAGACTCAAAATTCTTCTAAGAAAAGCGAGTCACACCAACATCATCACTATGATTTCTTTCTTATCTTTTTTTTTTCTTTCAAAAGTAGTCTTTCTTTGAAGTTGTAAAACAAATAACAGCGCTACAGCATATTGTAGCATAGTACTAGGAATTTGATTGATGACCATAACACATGATTAAGATACGGTTTACTGCTATTTCTTGGTAATAGAATTGTTCACCCATTAATATATAAAACTCAGAGAAATGTTATTACGAGGTTTATTGATCTGGCATTGTATTTACCCTTTTAATTAATAAAAATGACTACAATATAAAACAAGGAGCTCTTATGTTCGCTTAGTAATACGTTACGATATCCTTCACGATACTGATAAAATAAACTGCATACAGAAATAATTTATTTACACGAAAAGAACCTGACAAAAAGCATGTTACAAATTTTGGAAGTCCAAGAATGCCGGAATGGTACCTTCAAATTAGGTTCTAGCCGACACCTTCCCGCACCCTTTCTCTTCCTCTATCCTGGCCTGAACCTTAGATGCCTAAAGGTCATAATTAAAATTCAAAATTTGAAGTCAAAGATACTTTTGTACCAAAAAATAGGTCATATTTTTATGTACTGGTTGTTTTGTCTTGCGTTCTGTGCTTCACAAGTTCACATATGAAGCGTATGCGCGAACAAACGTCTAAGTTACATTTTCAAATAAAAGAAATCACGATTACATTTTTATAAATAACAGGAAAAATATGAAGCATAAAATATTAATACTTTGCACGAAGACATATTACACTAAAGTCCGCTTTTGTGCAAAGTATGAATATTTTGTGCCTCATATTTTTCCTGTTATATATAAAACTGTACTTTTTTTTTCTTAATTTGAAAAAGTGACTTAGACGTTTGTTCGCGCATACGCTTCATATGATGTTTATTATCACTAGAGAATGCCACATATCTAATAAACTGACGTAGTTCCATTTGGGAAAAGGAAATTAAGTACATTGTTTAAGATTCATGGCGAAACATTCATTATATCTATCATTACAAGGAGTCGATTTTGGTTCAAAGTTGCAAATCCTGTATCTCAAAACCGAAGTGAAATTCTACCCATGTTTATATGAAATATTGTTTTTTTCTTGTTTCGATATCAGAATTCCCCTCCTAAAGCTTGTAACCATCTTTTATTCACCCTGTATATTAAGATAAAATATCTTACGTTACAAAAAAAAAGATTAAACATTTTCAGTTTTTGTGTTTCTTTAAATTCTCAAAGTTGAAGTTAGATTTTTCAATTTTTTTTAAAGAAAAAAATCTAAATAAAGATTAATTAAATAAGAAAATTAATTTCTAAATTCCTGATTCAGTGCACTAAATATATTGTATATTAAATTTGATAATGAAAAATGTATTATAGGGAAAATCGTAAAACCATTTCAACATACTTGAACATGGTGTCTTATGCTTTATTAATTTTTATATTTGCTTCTAATGATTAGCCTGTCATTAATCATGAGAATATGAACCACATTAAAGTCGCTTCATACGAAAGGTCGTTTATTTGTATATAGAACATGCCGCTAAAACATAAAACAACTTTATGTTCTCCTAATGACTTGTGCTTGGAACTTTATGACCTTTTGATTTATTTTAATGCGCCTGTAATAATTAATAAGAATGCAAATATATTTTACTTAGTGTGCAAAATGTTCTCTTTTCTTTTTTGTTTGTATGAATTATGAATAATAACCATTTACACTTCCTCTTCTAAGTGAGTTATTATGAAGAACGTTATATTAAAATCATATCAACTGGGTTTTATTTATTTTCCTGTGCTCAATGATTCGCAGGGAAATTGTGTGAAGTACTTTCTGCTAGATTTAATTAGGCCTAGTCGAATATTAGAGTGTTATGGTAAGTCTACATTAGGCCTTGTTGATTAACATGTTTCTGCGCGCGAGGATTATCTAAAGACCGCGACAATTTATAAACGTACCCGGTATTGAAGATTGTCACGGTCTTTAGATAATCCTCGCGCACACAAACATGTTGATCAACAAGACCTAATATAGACTTACCATTAGGTGCTTGCAAGGTGTTGCAAAATAGCCCCAACAAAACTACCTCACGGGATTCCTGACATGAAAATAATAATAAGAAGAAAAGTAAAGACCCTTGCCCCCCACGAGGATGCACAAATAATTTACTTCCTTTTGGCGCAATAGGCTGCCGAAAGCTTGGGAAAATGAGCTCTAGACTTTGATATTTTCAATACCATTAACTGTAGAGGTGTTTTTGTCGGTGTTATTTTCCAATACCCTGTATATATAAGGTTTATATTGAATTTTAACCCTTTTATTTACGTTGGAGCGGTGATCCAGAATTTGGGGGTTATGGCAGAATCCCTGAAAATAGATAGATATAATGAGGGAAGGGGAGAAAAGGAGATGAAATCCGTTAAAATTCGAGATTGATCTGCAACTGGAGACTAAAAAAGATTGCCGATGTCAGGCGAAGACACACGCTCACACAAACAAAGAGAAAGGAGGAGGGATTCCGTTAATGAGCGTCTGCAATCATGTGTTTATATTGCTAGCTTCCACCATTCCACCCCGAGACATAGTTCCTCCCTCCTTCTTCTCAACTTTCAGCGTATACTCTTAATTGCATATCCGAATTCGTTAGCGTTAATTTGGGTTTATGGGAAATATTTTATGACTCACTTCACGAAACAGGAGGGGGAAACAAATAATAATAACAATAACAGCGAAAAGAAAAATAGTTCTATAATTGTATATAAAAAGAGACCTGAATTTATGAACTTGGAATACAGGGTTGAAAGCTATTATAATACAACAACCGCCGAAAGGTATAGAAGAAGAAGAAGAAGAGAAACGTATATCGGTTTAGCGCCTTTAAACAGGTACAAAATTGACAATTCGAAAATAAGAATGTATTCTTCCGCGCGGTTTATGTTTCGTGGCGCTGTCGTCATACCTTTTCCAAGACAACAGGCAGGGCAATAAATTCTAATCAAGAAGTAATCTTCGCTTTTTAAGCTACACGCCATGATAATTTTTGTTTTAACTGTACAAACAAAAGCCTGCGTGAGACATATTAACTGCCTGTGTGGAAGACAAAAACTAGTCTTTCATTGTTTTTTGTTTTTTTTCCTACGATAACTGTTGGGACGGGCAGAGAATTGACCAACACTAGATTCGCAGTCAAGCACATACATATATGGAAGGAGATCCTTTTATATTGTATATATACAGATCTCGTTATATTCTCTCTATTGTACTGTGGTGTAATTGGAGAACGAAGCAAGTGGCAACTTGTATTAAAAATCCATTAATTCTATTTGAACAGGGGATGGAAAAAAAATCCTCCGGGAAAGTATTTATAAAAAAAAAATGCATGCAAGAATTCTTCTGTTGCACATTTTGTTTCAAACAGATTAGGTGGAGAATTTTTTTAGTCCTTGAAAACAAGAGGCCACTAGTACATCTGCTTGCACAAAGAAAGAAGGGGGGAAAAAAGTACAAAAATTAGTTACAGACATGTGTATATTAATTATCCTTCCGTAATAATTTACGCTCTCAGGCAACTTTGAGCAACAAATCAACCTTAGTTTATGAGCCAACATTAAAAAAAAAAAAAAAAACGTGCCTTTTATATTTTCATTATATCTGATAACGAGATAAGATTTTTAAAGTATGTTGTGAAAATTTGTCCCTAATAGGCTTAATGAGGGAGTTCACCGCGGTCTTGCAATACATGTAGAGTTACTACCTTTATGACACTTAATATTCACGAACAGTTTGCGAATGAATATTCGCACTGAAACAAAATAACTCTGTTACAAGCTCTCTCGTTTGAAGTCTTCTTGCCCTAAGTCTGTTTCTTTCTCGTTTTAATTTTTTTTTCTTCTTCTTTCTCTTAAGGAAATTGTTTCCCAGTTAATAGATAAGAATGACTTTCTTTTAAGGTAAGGAGAAATTTGAAGAAGAAAAAAACCACTATAAGCATAAGCATGCAACCAAATGAGTGAATCTTGTTGTCTTCTAAACAGAAGACAACAAAGGGTGTTCAAATTATTGATACTGAAAAATATCCAATCGATTAAGCTGAAACTTATATCGATACGACGATTCAATATTTAGTTTGATATTTCGATATTTAGTTTAATATGGTGATATTGAGTTTAATATGGCGATATTTAAATATATCGATATTTAGTTTAATATGGCAATATTTAGTTTGATATGGTAATATTTAGTTTGATATTTCGATATTTAGTTCGATATTCCAATATTGGGTTCGATGTTAAGTAGATATTTTGGTTCAATATTTAGTTCGATATTTCGATGTTTAGTTCGATATTTCGGTTTAATATTAAGTTGATATTTCAGTTCGATATTAATTTGTGAATTTCGATTCGATATTGAGTTCGACATTAATTTTGATACTTCGGTTCGATATTGAGTTAGATATATTGTCAAATATCGATATTGAAAAAATATCGAAGTTCGACATTCAATTTTAAATATGAAACGCCCCTAGAACACAACATTCCTTCCTGCGAATTATATTCAATTAGCTCGCTTAAGTTAATATGAGTTGTGAAAGAGCAACTCCTGCATTTAAGTTTAAAAATTAACGTCACTAAAATTGACGAAAATAGCACTAATTGAAAAATGAATTTTTATATCATTGTTGAAAGTTTATAGCCGATTTCACAGGAAAAAAAACAACTGTTTCTTAACATAGAGAGAAAAAAGTTCTTATCTGAGCAACGAGATTTTTTTTTTTCTTTTTAGAAATGAGACAATATCATTCTCATTTAATGGAAAGAAAAAACATGCTTGTTTGGAAACAATATTAATTATCTGCAAACTGGGCATGCTCTCATTTTAAATGATGTCCAATGGTTAGAGCGATGAACTTCTGTCCGCGTAGTCCCGGGTTTAATCCCCGGCTGGAGTCCCACTTTTCGGCGTCGAGCCAGCGTCGTGAGGCAAGCTGGAGAGTCACGTGAATAAAGAAGTGACAGCCACACTCGGTTTAGAATGCCCCTGATACGCTTGTTCGTGGCCAGGTGGCACGTAGTACTGACCACACAGCCGTCTCTCAGGTGGACGCATTTCCACCAACCGCGGACAGATGGTGATGGGGAAGGCTCAGGACCTATCGGTCTGTCACGCCAGTGTTATTATTACTGTAACAATTATCGAAAATATTTTTATCTCTGAACATGTCTACAATTCATAGAAAACTAATGTGAAAGTTCCGAGCGGCTGTAGCTCAGTTCTTAAAGCGTTGGTTTTGCATTCGAGAGGTCCTGGTCTCTCGATATGCTGACTGAGGTTTTTCCTCAATTAAACGAGGTAAATACCGAAATGGTGCCTTCAATTTAGGCTCTGTCCGACTTCTTCTCGCAAATTTTTCCATAAACATTTACTGGCCTAAGGCCATCAGTAAATTAAAATTCAGTTACTGTAAGAGTCCACGAAGATGGTGCTAGTGCAAGGATTGGAGACTTACCAAAAGTCATTCAAACCGGAAGATACTAAAAATAAATTCGATCCATTTGGATGAATGGATTATTTTATTTTAGTTTCATACATTAGCAAACTTACGGGAAGTCAGTCTGGTTTTCAAGTGTGTATATATTTTTAGTTTGAATTTGTTTATGACTTTTAGGCTATAGGGATCCCAGGCGAAAAATTCAACAGATTTGAGGCATACCAAAAGTTAATCTAAAGAAAAGAACTTTACTTAAATTACACAGAAATCGAATTTTCAATAGCATATTATTGTGTAGAAAGAAAGTCATGGCTTTTATATACGAGCAGCTTAACAATATTGTAGCAAGTTTCGTATTAACATATTAAATTATATGCACACAAATACGAAATTCTTTCGCAAGAATAGTTTGATAATTAATACAACACTAATGGGCAAATGAGTAAATTAAAATTACTTTAAAATATTCATACGTAAAGTCGATGGTTTAATTTTTAATGTGCAAACTACCTGGTCCATCTAGTGACCTAAGAAGTAGCTTTTATGCATAATTAAAAACTACAAAAGAAGAATGAAAATAGGCATTCAATGCAAATTTTGAATATTAGTTTACGTACTGTAATATAGGTATATAAGGGATCCTCATATATTTTTATATAATATTATATATATAAGTATTAGACGTGATTTTACGGGATAATCCGGATAGGAATATTCCTAGGGGTAAAATGGAGCATACACAGCGTTTACTCACCTAATTATCATAAACACTGGCGTATATTTATTTATTTAGTGTTTTGTCTGATTCAATATGGTTCTCAATATACAGGGTGTCCCAAAATAATTAGCCTGAATCCAGACACAATTCAATGGCGGTAACTGGTGACAACTGTCTGTCTGTTCTAGTAAGGTTTCTGTAGTGTAATTCCTGATTATGCAAACTAGGAGCTCTTACGCTCCTGAGCGCGTAAAAATACGACATCAGTGCAGTTTTCCCACAATCTTTTCAGACGTTGAAGGTCTCCTACTTGGTTTTCTCCCTTTTCAACTGTACTTAAACCCCAGAGAACATTTCTTTCCATCCATGCCTTAAGCTTGATATTTGCTTTGATCCGTCACAACATTGGGTAACAGTCCATTAATACGTGATTTTAGACATTTTGTGAAAACAAACACTAACCTTTACGGAGGCATGTATGGGTTTACGTTATTTTTAACCACACGAAAATCAAGGGAAAATAGGAATATTGTAAAACATAACTCTTTTAATAGAAGATCAAGAAATATTTTTCTTTCTACAGAGTTATTTTGGCAGGTTTTAGGGTCACTAGCCTTATGGGCACTCATCAGGGATTCCGCCAGGATTTTAAGTTTGTGGGGGGAGGGGTAAGGCCAAAATTGGGAGGGTGTAAGTGGAGTTGTGCACGATTTTTGACCATATTTTTTTAAAAAAATTGGGGGTGCTCTCGAGAATTTGGGGGGTAATGCTAGAGGAGAGTCTGGCGGAATCACTGGCATTCATCCTTTAGAATTCAAATAAGTATTTTGATTGTTTTTCCAATATTTTTATTACATAGCATAGGATTGACTACAATAGGTATATTTTTTTAATGGTAAAGCTATCAAGTGTTGAAAATCAAGCTTTACTTACTTACATGATGTTGCGCTTGCGATATATCCTCTTAGTAAGGATAAAATAACTACAGCATAGAAGTTTACACTGGATATAATACCTATATCACTATCATCTAGTGACGTAGCGATCAATTGGTAGAGCATTGGCTTTGCATTCGCAAAGTCCTGGGTTCCAGCCCAGTGACCGGTCATTGTGACTGATTTTTTAAAAACAAGTTACTACTTCAGCCAGACCAGGTTAATGCATGGATAGTATTTGCGAAACTAGATCCTGGTCGATTACCTTTCCACATCCTCTCCCCTATCTTATCCTGACCGAAGCCAAACATGCCTAAAGATCATAAATCGAATACAAACTCCAACTAGCATTATACTCAACCACTTCTTATCTTAAAAAAAAAAAAAAACTTGAAGAAATGCAAACCGACTGAATTTATTATGGCTGACAAACTAGCCTTATTTCCGGCAATTCGTTTTCTCTTATTTTTGTTTTAAGATTTTTTTTTTATTTAAAACAAATATAGTAATAAAAATTAACAAACTGAAAGTACAAATTTTACACTATCATCCGATACGGTAATACAATTTGCATATTCTTTTTTTAATCTTTTTTTTTTTTAACTTTTATTGTGAGGTGAATTGCATGATATAGTTTTTTTCTTTCTTGGCATTGTTGTAAAATGGAAATTTTAATTTATGTGAGTTATAAAATGCACATTTCTTGGTTGAACATAATAGAGAAGTTATTGATGCTAATTACGTTCTTATTTTAAGTTTAAGAGACGATGAAGGAGGGCTGTACTTTATTTTTTTTTTCGTTACACATTTTTTCTTTCTCTTCAGTAAAGGAAATTGATAACACCTTTACGTGCACTGGTGGAGAGCTCTCTCCAATATATTTCTCTCTTGCTCTCTCTCTCTCTCTCTCTCTCTCTCTCACACACACACACACACACACACACACACACACACATATATATATATATATATATATATATATATATATACAGTTTTTTAAGACAATAACAAAACCTTGAGTTAGCGCAGAGATATTATCATGTATGGTAGATAATGTAATGTATGAGTAGCAGCAATGCAAAGATTATAAAATTTATAATTATAAACCATCTTTTTCTTCATTAAGTAACCCCCTTCCCCCGCCCATACCCTTCATATTTGACGTTCCAGGATATACATTGTTAAGACCTCGAACACGAATGAAAGAATTACTAGTTGTTGTTTTTTTATTTGTTAAAAATAATTACACCTGTGTCCCCCTGTAGGTGAGTGGCAACGCTCGCTACCTTGTAATCAAGAGGTCCCGGATTCGGCTCACGTTGGAGACGCAAGTCGTTCGGAGCTCACATTAGACTGTTGGTCCTATCCTTATGATTAATTCAATGGAAGATAATGGCAAACCACCGTCGGTTTACCTCACCCAGGGAGCTTTGGGTCAGGACCTGCCTTCGGGAAAAAACACCCATCATCACCATCATCATCGGAGCATAGTAAACCATAAGTTTTTTTGTAATTAATGGAGTTACTGTATATGATTTGTACAAGGTGGGGATAGGAATTTGATGATTTTTAAAGTTATATTCCCCCCCCCCAAAAAAAAAAGAAAACCTAAGTAGTATAACGGAGGAAAATTAAACATATACCTACTCATTAAGGAAACAATACCGTTTATTGACAAGCAATCAGATTTTTAGTTCGCTATAATTTTCACTACAAATTTTTGGTGGCAAAATCACTGAATATAACCCTTTTGGGGGGCGTTTTTCGACAGTATTTCCAAGTGTTGGAAAACTGAAAAAGATCAAAGGATCAATGATCGTTAGACATACCATACTTCCTCAGATCTGTCCGTGTGCGACCATTTCTTGTCGGGATTACTTAAAGGGAAAACTCTTCCCCTAGAAACCTTAAACACATCTCGGACACACCAAACAAATGCTCGGATGGTACCTTGAATAATACGGTTTAAACTTAAAACAATAAAAAAAATTGGTCGAATCTTGTTCTTTTCAATAAAGGATTGATCCAATTAAATACTGTATCGTTATTCGGTCAAAGAAGTTGAGTAGAGCTGCCCTCGCTTCAGATTTGATTCAACGAAATCTATCTGTGTCTGAGTGTGTGTGTAAGTCACCGTCTACTGCTGACGAGAAAACAATTACGCATTTATTTAATTAGTTGCGGTTTCTTACCTTTGTTGCTGTAGAAATGACTGTAACTGCTTTTCTTTTCTTTTCTTTTTTCTTAATCACTTACAATTAACAGTTTGTTCTAAGTATTGGCTCTTCGCGGAAAATTTTACGTTTTGCAAAACGACATTTTCTCCAATTCTGCAGTCTGTGAGTGGAACTCCATAAAAGCACAATATTCGCGTGTGTTTTTCTTTTTTAGGAAAAAAGAAAGGAAAAACAAGATGCTTTAAGAAGTCTATATTGGCAGCCAAATATTCAAGAGCGTGCACATTTCTGGTAGACTTTTTTTTGTATGTAAATAAAATAATACTAACACGTGTTATTATTTATGCCTTGTTGGAAATTTGTTTCCTGTGTACACTAATAAGACCCGGATTGTTTCCCATTTAATTACCACCAAATAAATCTTCAAAACAAGTTACAAATCAGAAGAAACTTAAGAACAAAGTTATTAAGCTACTACAGTAGAGTCTCGCTTATCCGACATAAACGTCGGATAAGCGAAAATGTCGGATAATAGGGAGGTGTTAAGAAAAAGCCTATTAAACGTCAAACTATGTTATAATTTTACACATTACGAACCTAATAATCATAGGACAAATTAACTGAAAAATTAACAAGTTTTTCATCAGTCATTTTTCATACTGATTATCATCCTTCATGCACGGAATGACAGACACATGTAGACGGGCGCGCCAAGCGGTAGAGTCGGGAGGAACAAAAAATAGACTACGTTCACAACGTGCAGTTCTTGTTGTCGATTGATACTTTTTTTTTAGGTAGATTTCGAAGAAAAATATACCTATTGAGATCGATACGATATGAAAGTGTATATATATATATATACTGTATATACATACAGTATATATTTATATATTAACACGCTAGCGGCCATAATTTTGAAGATATTTGAACCAAATTTTTATATGTTGTTTCTAGGCTTAATAGCTCGGTTAAGTTCGTTAATGAGCAAAATCGGTCGCCATCTTGGATCCAAAATGGCCGCCGAACCCATTGTTGGATAGAATACACAGCCTAAACCACTGGGGCTATTGAAATCAAATTTGGCTTAAAGGTACAACATCACTTTTTGATTACGAAAATGTTACCTGATTAGTTCAAAGACGCCATCTTGGATCCAAAATGGCCGAAGTAAGAAATCTATTTTCCATATCGTTTAAGCTAGAGATACGAAATTTGACATAAAGGTGTATTGTCACTTGTAGTTCAAGAAAATATTACGAATTTTTGAAAAAGTCGCCATCTTGGATTCAAAATGGCCGCTGAACCCATTGTTCTATAGAATACACAGCCTAAACGGCTGCAGTTAGAAATATCAAATTTGGTAACACTATACATTATCATTTGTATGTTACTAAAATATTACATGATGTATCCAAAATGGCGGACCTAAGAAAACATTTTCCACACCGTTTGAGCTAGAGATACGAAATTTGGCATAAAGGTGCATTATGACGAGTAGTTTAGGGAAATATTACAGCATTTGGGAAAAGTCGCCATCTTGGATCCAAAATGACCGCCCAAAATCCCATTTTGCACATCGTTTGAGCTGGATAAATGAAATTTTACTTGAAGTTGTACCATCACAAGTAGGTCACGACAATATAAGAAAATTTTCAAAACGTCGTCAACGTGGATCCAAAATGGCCGCCCCAAAAACCCAATTTCCAAATCATTGAAGGTAGAGAAACGAAATTTTCTTTGAAGGTGTATGACGAAGAGTAGGTTACAATAAATGGGGCAAAACCTTCCTTTTGGGGGCGCAGCTCCCCGTGGGAGGGTTCAGATGGATACCATGGTGGTGTAGTGCTGCAGTGAGATTTTGGTTAAGATAAAGGATACGCATCCTCTCAAAAGCACTGAAGTTTTGGGGCGAACCCCCTACGGGGGGCTGGGGTCACCGCTCCAAGCGAAACAAAACGAGTATATATATATATATATATATGTCTTGTGAGGTATCGTTGAACAGTTTCTCGATAGCTCTCATATAAGGCGAGATTTGAATTTTTGAAAATAAAAGAAACTTCGAGATCTACCTCAGCCTGTAGGCCTACCGAAAGGGATTTTTTTAATTTTGCGATGGTTTTTCGGATAAGCGAAGGTCCAATAAACGAGACTCTACTGTATTAGGGAAACAACAGGAAAATTGTAACATATATTAATAATAATATGTTTAATGTATTTGTAAAAAAAAAAAAACTTATTATTTTCTTTATGTAAACACCAAGATATGTACACGATCAGAACAAGGATGTTTGAACATTCAAGTGAAAATATACTGGAAAAAATTAATTATTAACATGATGTAGTTTATTATTATTATTCTACATTCATCGTTTGCGATACAGAATTGAGCTAAGGAAGTCGAATACATCTTAGCATTACAAGCCTTAGATAGCTTAACAATCATATTATCTTCGGTGCAGCTGCGTAGACCGAGTCTTACATTACAAGAGAATCGACATTTCGGCATTAAACAAACAATTTGGCATCTTTAAAAAGAAAAATCTTCATCTCGAGTTATAGCTTAATTTAGACGCTTGCCGTTCTCAATTCAACCATTCCAGAATTTGTTTTGATATGACATCAGCACAGTTGATTAAATTTATAAAGAGTCGCGAGGCGAAAGTATGAATTAAAACAAAGATTAGTTACAAATAGTAGTTGAATCACTTTTAGAAATTGGAACTTTTGTTTGTGTGTGAGGAAAGCTGTAGCTGAGTTTAAAGTATTGTACCTTTTTATTCTTTCTCTTCCTCTCTACACTGTAAAAAATTCTGACGAAATTCTGGAGAAAGTTATAGCTTCCTGTAACTAGGCTAATAAAAAAAAAACACCTTGTAGGTTTCAGGAAAAAAAAAAGAAATGAGAAGCCTCGTCAGGTAGAAAAAAGTTTTCTAGTTAGAAGTCTTAGTGACTGGACTAAGTTGCCACTGAAAAAATCAGTACATTAAAACAGTATAGAAGGTCAGACAGAAATAAGTTGCCTGGATCCCGAAAACCCAAACAAAGTTACTTCCACAGCTTATGTCATGTTCTAATCACCTTTTTCTATTTGTCAAGTATACGGATCGCAATCCACATTCTTTGAGAAAATTTTCCATTTCTTTGAAGTACATGATTAAAATGGCGGCAGCAAATACTTGATCAGAATTGGATGTTCCATTGCGATAAGAAACCGCTTCCTCTTTCTGCGCATGTGCCAAAATCACACTGGAAGGGGGTGGGAGTGGACGAGAAACCTCCAACCATGTAAAATAAATGTCTCGGTGTTTTTTTTTTTGTTTTTTTTTACCGACACCTTTCATCACGTCAGGACCATTGCAAGTACTTACATATATCTGAAACTTTACTGAATATATTAATCAACGTTTCCAAAACTTTTTTTAACAGTGTAGGGTTTAGTCTATGCAAAAACGACCCGTCGGAATTTGCTTTTTGAAAGTACCTAACACGAAACTGCGTTCGAAATGACAACAAAACCAAAATTATCATTTTTTTTAAAAAGAAAAATTTAAATTTCTGTTACTTTTGGAGTTTAGCAGCTTTTTAATTATTTTTTTCCTATGCTGTAAAGCGTTATGGTCTTTTTCGAATGCGCCTAAAACTTTAAGCTTTCGGCGCGCACTTGACGATAATGTCTCTTTGTAAAATTCTCATTAATTCAATTGCTTATAATCGTTCAACTAAAGACGTTTCCTTTCATCTGTTTTCTGACTTTGAAGGTATTCAGTCTTCTAATGTAATTGACATACATCCATGAAAGTTTCTTTTCGATTGGCAAGATGCAATAGTTTCTGTCTTTTGAAGTGTGCTTACAGTCATTAGATCTCTTTCCAAATGAGGCTAAAAAAAAAAAAAACCTTTCCAAAACCCAAATTTGAAAATATACTACTTATAAAGAACAGCATTTAGTTCTAAATATAATCTTGGAGCCCATCTTTCCTATTATAACAAAGGAATTATTAATAGACTAACTTTTCAACTAAATGGTACCAAAAAAAATATTATTTTTTAGCGGCTTGAAAAAATTTCTTTCACCGAGCGACCGTAATTTACTTAGTTCTGCATTAGAAATATACAGTGCAAGGCTGCTCTGAAGTTTTTGTCCAAAGTTATTTTTTTCCAGTCACACCAGGCGAATGTTGGAATGGTACTTTTGGATTAAATTTCTACATCATCTTCTTTATCTTATACCAGCCTGAGCGAACGACACCTAAACGCCATTAATGCAACTGAATTAAAGTAAATCAAAAGAGCTGATTTAAATTAACATAATCTACATCTCGTAGGCATGTTAATCAGCAGTTTAAGGTTTCATAATGACTGTCCATAATTAACATTTTTTATTTGTCAGGGATTTTACGTCACGTATTTCTTTTTTCAATAAAATCTTAAATAGTTTCACGGACTTACCCGCCGCCATCATCAGAGATGTTATGAATCATATTTTGAAATTTGGCGATTGTTGTTGACCAAATTTAATTTAGTTTATAATTATCATCTTCGCTGAAGGTTTGCTCATGCATTGTTGGTATCAGGAGACAGAGGTGAATCACTAAGCAACGATATTACAAAACAATCATCACGATTAGATAAGAATTATATAAGAATCAATTGAATAACAAGACATGAACAAAAGTTCACCAAAGATGGCAGTTATAAATTAAATCAAATTTGATCAACAATTGAAAATTTTCATGTTGATTAATAACGTCTCTGGTTATGTATAAAATACAGATCTGGTTACTTTGTTCGGACCATTTCTCGACATAAATTATCACAAATAACATGGAAAAGGCACACAAAATAAAATCACATAAAAAAATATTATTAATGTGCGTTCATAGCAATAGATAGGTCTCTACACAGCAAAATAAAAATAGCAGTGTTGATTCAACACTTTACTGTCCCATTGCTACCACCACTTTTCTGTGTTAAATCAACACAATAATATGGTGTTGATTTCGGTGATTCAACAATCAACATAGTAGATGTGTTATGAATGCTCAATCAACACAGTGGAAGGTGTCATAGAGGAAAATATCACAGTGCTGAATCAACATGAATTACCGAGATCAACACTTCGTTGTGTTGATTCAACACAAAAAAAACGTGGTGGTCACCCTGAGACACCGAAAAAGTGTTGAATCAACACTACTATTTATTATTATTATTATTTGCTGTGTAACGACTTGGAAATTCAGGCTCTCTATAACGACTGCACGTTGAGAACAACAATTGTCGCTAAGTCCAAAATTGGTCCTAGTCTCTCCGTGTAAAATTGATTCAGTGTTCGCTTTTAAAGCATTGTAATTTAGAGACGAAAGTTGAAGAGATGCATTTCTACAGTGACGCATCGTCTGAAGATGAAGTTATGAGCCCTTTTCATTTACATTTTCCCAATATTTATCGATAGCACAACAAGTAAGAATGCTGTTCACACCCACATCAATGTCTTGAACACAGACAAATATAAGAACTGCTTCAGGTAGGAATAAAACCTTCTCTTCCTTTTGATCATTTACATGTGTAAGCCACTGAAGAAACAAAATAGAGACAACATTAAATACGAAAGAGGAACGAGAGAAAAATCATTCTTAAATTTCACGAGAGGAATCAATAAGAATAGCTCGTAGCCATAATTCTTTGTAAGCACTTTTCACCACAAGAACTCATCTTATATACGTCTTGCTGGTTGAAGGTGTTTATGGAAATAACCACAGCATCATTACCTGACAACATAGCTCTTCGTTTCATTTTATCGCTGACAACCCGAGACAACGAAAGAAAATATTGAGTTTGTCTCTGCAGAGAGTTCCAGTTTGTCTCTGTTGGGGGTCAATGTCGGTCTCAAAGGGGGGTTTATACATTCTGTTCTGGCTTCGTGCTCCCCCCCCCTCTCTGCCTCCTCGTTGTTTGACGAAGCCTTTTTCACGTCATTTGAATTGAAGTATTAAAAAAAAAAAAAAAACAGCATGACCGGAAGAAGGGAAGTAGCGCTAACGGTAAGTGAGGCTTCACTTCCCGCCAAGATCAACTGCTGTCCTCGCTGCAAGGGGGCAACGCTTCTGATTTTCTACCTGGTTCGAGAACAAAAAGGGAACAAAACACCTGTTAAAATATAGACAATAGTATTTTTTTTTTAACAATAAGCACATCATGGCGTCGTTGTAATATCTGTAATTAATTCGTGATATTAGTAAGATTTTCCTCCGTCCTCTTTGTAGGTCAACTAGGAATGCATGTAAATCGAACATAAAATAACTTGTACAGACTTGTTTTTATTTAGTACTTTAGCGTTGAGTATTATTTACTTTGAATTAATTTGTAAACAGAGTCGATGAGCTTACAAGCAGAGGAATGTCAAGTAACATTAAAAAGTAATATGTTGGAGCTCATCTCACAGTTTAAGTGTATCCCTTTGTAGCTCTCGATTGTTAAAGAAAAACATTTTTTATATTTTTCTAATAAGTGTGTTTTAAGATTTGAAAATATCTCGCTGACACCTATTATATTTTAAAACTAAAATCCTTAACGTTACAGCCAATGGACTACCATGCCCTACCACACAGCTTTTCTCACGTGGTCAGCACAAAGGTTTTTTAATTACATCCTTATCCGGGTTTCGAGACCGTACTTCTCTATTTTCTGATTCAAGTTACTACTCAGCTACTATGACGATACTCTCTGGTTTAGCAGCAAAATTGGAAACCCAAATTGAAAGACCGATCGCACCGGTACCACTACAGAACCTCTATATTTTAAATTAAATTATGAACGAATTAAATTTTATGAATTATCCTTTTTTTTTTATAGTTCAGAGCCATTACATCCAAATTTATATCTTGTTGTCTGTAAGGCATCAATAATTTAGTACTATTGAAACGGATGGAGTTTTCATCCATTGTTGTGAAGGAATGAGTATTTATCACGTTTCTGTTCGTCTTCAGGGAATGAAATTCCTTTTCTGTCTCCGCGTTTCGTAAGATATACAATGGGATGGAAACAAAAAGACAGCTATTCAAAACGACAGATTTTAATTTATAGAAAAGTTCCTTAATAACAGGAAACAAAGTTATGTATTCAGAAATATCAAATATCCCACGAATGAAAAGGGGAAAAAATACTTATTTCATTACAGAAAATAAATTGGCAATGATCATAATAAGAAACTGCAATTCGGTTAACTGAATTTTGGACCACCATTTATCTCCTAATAGCAAGTATTTTATACCCACTTGTTACTAAATAAAAATTTAAGAAGAAAGGTGATTTACAGAAATAAGAATTGAAAAAACAAAAGAAAACACGAACGGAGATTTAAAGAAATAAACGAATTAATAGGAGCAAAACGAAGATTTAGAAATTAATAAGGATATAAGGTGCAGGAACGAAGATCTAAAGAAAGAAAAAATGAATTTGAATAATAGGAACAGATATGACAAATATTCATAATTTTTTACGGCAAAACTAGTTTCAATATATTGTTAACAAATAATGCATATTTTTTTTTTTACAGTTTTTTTGAAAATATCTTTTCTGAAGTTCTGCTGGTATTGACCTCAAGTTATGCCTACAAGGCGTATGGGTAATTTATAATCTCTTCTGGCTGAATTTTAGACGCTTCTTAAGCACCTAGCTTTACAGGATTTTGTTTTAAAACACTTCCTGTATACATTCTCTTAATATGCTGCATATAGCGGGGAAAGTAAGGCGTTTAATGTGTCTTTCGTAGCATAGACAACTGTTTCGAACGAAATCTTATCATCAAGAAGACCGGTGTTCTGTCCCTGTATATGATGGGTGAATGAATATTTATGTTATCCACGACCTGGTATAGGTTCCTGGAACAAAAGCAGTATAGAGGTAACAGCATAAACTAAATAATAATACAGACTTACACCTCTTACCTATTCTCGTCTGCGCTAAAATCAATGGGTTTTTGCTTAAGAGCACGTGTTTTGAAGCCTGCCGTTTGGTGGCTCTGGCGGCTACTACTGGAAAGAACCAGCGACTGAAAGTGGTCGCCAGAGTCATCTAGCGACAGGCTTCAAAAAAAAAATCACGTGCTCCTTAACGCAGATGAAAATACAATGTAGGTAGGATAAGTCTATCTTATTTTTAGTCTATGATAACAGTGCCCAAATGATTTGTTCGAAAAGTGTAATGGTTCACATTACTCATAAAATCGGAAGTTTGGTTTCCCCCTACAAAATACTGACTCTAAAGAATAGTTCTAGCAACACTGCTTGTTTAGTAAGCAAGCAAACAAGGTAGAAACAGACTGATACATCGTAATAGTCGGCGGTAATAACAACAACAACAGACTGATACACTTTAAAAATCATTTACATGCATACAATTTGTAAATAAAGTTCGGAAGTTGGCACAAAATAATAAATTATAATTTTAATTAATTTTACTACCTAAAAAGGTATACGAGTCGCCGTGGCTCAGACGGTAGCGCGTCTCACTACGAAATTGGGCGGCTCGGGTTCAAAATCCCGGCCACGACACTGGAGACTTTTTCTCGCAGTGTTGACATACCTGGCTCTCTAATTTTATTTTACAAAATTTTTCAGTGGTGATTACCTAACATTGGGTCCGCTGTATAAAAAAAACAATTTTTTTTGCTACTGGTTGCACTAAAAATAGGGATTTCATTACCAAACTGTTCTTACTGTGCACAGCATAATTAAAAGCTAATGTCCTGGATAGATGGCACATAAAACAAATAAGCAGAAAATTATGTAGTATTCTACACAGATGTAAGTGTAGGAACAGAAGCTCATCTTATTACCATACATTCTAATTTATGTTTGCTATCCAAAGTTTCAGATAACACCGTTCTTTGTTTTTTTAACGTTAAGTTTGATTACCACGTAATGTCGTCTAGTTATATTAGCTGTGCTTCTGGATAAGAATAATTGGATGGTAATTTCAGTAATGAAATAAAATTTGCTGTAATTAGGGTTTGCGGAACATTTAGCATAGATTGATTAATTCGTGTTTGTGGTTACGTCACGTGTGAGCATGTGAGCCAACTCACCCGTGTCTGTGAAACAAAATAATGTATTAATGCGCAATATCTCCCGTAAATGTCCTTGCAGTATTTTCGTAAATTATCTACTACAATCTTTCAAAATGTGTGAAACGTATTCTCAAAGGTTCCAAAACTATTATTTATTATCAACGACACACTTTTAAATATTATTCCAATTTCAATTATGGTATGTGTACTGATTATGGCCCGGGTCCCCAATATAGCCCACTCCCCAGATCTCTGCAGCTTTCCGTTGGTGCTACTAGATGTTACTGTAAATATATCCTAATGATAAGTGAAAGCATTTTTGCGCGACTCAGTTGTTTGCGACTGGCATGAGCGGCAGCAGCTTCTGTCCAAGTGCCATATTGAGCAATAAAATATTTTGCTGTTATTTTAGCGAGGCAAGTAATGTTTCGTTTCAGTATCTATTGTTGAAAACCTAATCGGTATAATGCATGGATAATGTAGCTATGTGAGCATACATGAACATAAAATGTGTGTGACGCAATGCATTGCATTGTGTAAGTAGCAGGCGCCAGGAAAAGTAAAGAGGTCAATAGTGCGCAATATGGCCCACCGTGGCACGCAGACAAGATAAGCCATATTGGGCAAAATGCAGGTATAACTGTTTAAAATGAAAGATTTGGGTATTTGAAATGTTTGCACTGAACACTCATCATCATAATGTTTAGTAATTAAAACGAACATAATACCAGGTAATAAGGAAGCTATCTATTCCAATACAAAGAATAAGAAGATTAAAACCAAAACGAAGCAAGTGTCATCACGTTTAAAAAGACCAGAACTTCAGCAACTGCTTCTAATAGTCCTGAATAACCGACACAGGGTTGTACAAAGTCTTGTGAATCTTGGTTTTGTTACCTTTGTCGGGAAGACAGGATTGCAGACATGCGTCTTTGTGTGTCGTGTAGCAAATACGTTCATGAAGACTGTGTAGGAATCACGGACCGTGTGAGTCCATGTTAAAGATCATGGACCTTTTCTTTGTCCCTCATATGAGACGTGTCGTTTTCGTTTGTTTTACATTTCTTATTTACTCATATATTTTCTTGTATATTCACTTGTTTTTCACAAATTTTGGCATTTCGTATTAATACAATATTATTATTATTATTATTTTTGCAATGTCATATAAATTATATATGCTTGTAATGTATATCTCTTAGTATGTAGCATATATGAGTAATACAGAAAGATTACACATCACTTTTGCTATACGTTCTTGTTCTCTGTAGCGCCGGGCCATATAGGGAACACCATGTAATGCCTAGTGGACTGTAAAGTCATGTTAGCTTAGGGCTGGATGTCATGAAAGCTTACATTACTTGCGATTTGGGTGAATAGCCAATTGAAATACGTTTTACACGTAGAACACGTTGTTATTCCTCTTATTTGTTAATGACCTTCCTGATTGTGTGCCTGATAATGAAAAATTGTTATTTGCAGATGACTTTAAAATATATCCAAAAGTCAACTCTATCGGAGACTGCATAAGGCTTCAGCAAAGCTTAGATAATATTGCAAACTGGTGTGCTATTAATCAACTTGGAGTCAACATAAGTAAATGTACAGTATTATCATTTAATAGAAATGAAACCACTCATCAATTTGATTATTCCATTAATAAAATTGTACTAAACAGACCTACTGTAGTTAAGGATCTTGGTGTCAGTTTTGACTCGAAATTGACTTTTAACATACATGTTACAAATATAACAAATGAAGCCTTGAAGTTACTAGGATTCGTAATTAGGACGGGAAGAGAATTCAACAACATATCAACATTGGAACAAATTTACTATGCTTATGTTCGCTCCAAGGTAGAATATGCTTCTTCTATTTGGAATTCATATCAATTGAAACATTGCCAACAATTAGAGAAAATCCAATCAAAATTTCTTAAATTCCTGACTTTTAAAGAAACTCGAATCTATCCTGCTTATGATAGTTACAATGCAGTCATTGAGAACTTTAATATTCAGAGCTTAGAACAAAGGCGCAACATTGCTGATCTGTTATTTCTTCAAAAAATCGTTCAAAATAAGTTAGATTGTATGGATTTAGTTTCGACATTACAGTTTCGCGTCACATCATCTAAAACTCGCGTTACTAATACTGGTCTCTTCCACTGTAAAAAGGCAAGAACCAATATCTTGATGAGGTCACCAATCTGGAGAATTTATACTAGATATACTCTGTACAGTTCACAATGATCTGGACGTATGCTTTATGTCGCCTAAAGAATTTAGAGATGCAATTGTCAATAAAGTCTGTACAACTACTTTGTAAAGCTCAACACTATAATTAGGCCATTGCCTGTTGTGTTGTCACTAAATAAATAAATACATTTTAAAACACGTATTTCAATTGGCTACTCACCCAAATCGCAAGAAAAGCAAGGAACGCAAGCTTTCATGAAAACCAGCCCTTACACACAAAGTTCGGACAATGACCTCTATCTAAAAGCGATACTGGACTGACTGCTGACATTGAAAATTTCATGAAGCCAGGGAGTGGAGAAGACACTTAATCTCATTTGTCTACTTTCAGTCTAAACCAATGAGGACCAAAGTTTTGGTTTTAACTCAGTTTTTCGCATTTGATATCGCTGTGCAGCCCGTTTTTCATTTATGTTATTCTTAACGTAAATTTTATTTGC
>JAGDQP010003043.1:45830-75765 GCA_022664845.1 Lepisma saccharinum
ATATATATAGAGAGAGAGAGAGAGAGAGAGAGAGGGAAAAGTTACTTTTCTTTTAAAAATACAAACAAAAACCACACCAGGATTCAGGGTTCTACGTATTAGCTTTCCAACATTGGCAATTGAAAATCAGCTGCCTGTTTTATTTACGGTTAATGAGTAATATTTACTGCTTAAGGAATAATGCGCCTGTGCGAGAATGGCCCTGCATTATTAGGGATTTCTACTCTGATTAGTGTACGGTATACTATTATTTGAATAACTTTAGAATTAAAACTTAAAAAAAAAAAAACGGGCCGCACAGCGGTGAGAAACGTATAAAACATTTAGAACTGGAAATTTAGTCCACATTGGATTAGACTGGAAGTGGACAAACGAGTTTAAATATTTGCTTTGGCGTCTATCTTTCGACACTAAGCAGTCACTCCAGTATTACGTAGAGCTCAATGTGTCGGGCCCAGCCGTCGGGTAATTCTCCTTCAACTACTTTCGGCTTGTGGCCATGTTGTTTCCAATGTACTATCCCTGTAGACGAAATTGCATTGCAGAATGTAGTTGAGTTATAGAGTCATAAAAATGCATTTCTTAACGTATCAAAGAATACATCAGCATTGTTTGAACAGTGCACTTAATCCTCCCGTCTGACATATTGTATTGTAAAAACATTATGCATGTTTTTATGAAAACTATTGACAATAAAACTGTGTGTGTGCATATTGGTATGTTTATTATTATTGCTAATATGCATTATTTTTATCTTGTTACATTGTATTGTATTTCGAGTATGAAATATATTACTAATATTGTATAGTTCATGTAATTTATATATTATCGTATTGACATTATTAGTAGCCACTGTGCATTTTCCACATTGTTTTTTTTTGTTTCATTGTATTGTAATATCGTAACTTTACTTTAATTTTGACATGGGTTAGGTGGCAGAACAACCATAGACTGAACCTTGCCCGCTTCAATAAAGACAATTTTAATTCAATTAACATTTCCGTAATTTAAATAATTTATATTCTGTGCATTTTTTTGGTAATATTTCTCTCATTTGCCCTCTGAGTACAATAATTATAAATAAATTGAAAATGTGAAAACTTGTTTTCAAAGATTTCTAACAGATTCTGCTATCCTCTATATGAGATAACACATGTCATTATCAGCAACAGTTCTCATTCATAAATTACAATTGAAATTTAAGAAAAAATACAATTTATAATTTTGTGTATGTAAACAATGAAAAATATATGATAGCTTAGAGCAATTTTTCATTATGTACATAAGATAACAAATTTACGTAACAAATTGTATTATTTAACTGTGATTAAGTTAATCTTAAAACGAAATTGTGAAGGCAGAGACAGTATTTTTCGAAGACAAGGGGTGCTTTTATTATATTTGTTATGTGATATAGTTTGTGTGTTCCATATTGTTGAGTTATGATAATATATTGAACGATGGAATTATAATAAATATTCTGGTAAAATGCTATGTATTGGTAACTATCCCTTATTACAAAATATATTGTGTTGAACATTTAGAAATTCTAAATAGAATAGCTTTACTTCAGATACCTACGTATCTTCGCCTGGTAGTCTATTAGTAAAGTATAAGCCGACTAGAGTAGGAATAGACGCGAGGGTGAGGTCGCTAGTGGTTCTTTATACGCTGCAGCAGATGTCTGGCCAAGGACATAAACAGTGTTACCAAAGGTGTAGTCGGGAAAGTATACCATAAAACATACTCTTTTAAAAGTTTGAAACTTCCTTTTTTTGTGAGATTACTATTGTCTCATTATTGAGTCTGACTGCTTCCTTCTAGCAATTGTGGGAGGGATTGAAATATCATTTAGGGGCTTAACAGCATGTTCTACGCGAAAGGGATTCACTGGGGCGGAAAGCTAAGGTACTTCTCCAAGGTTAAAGGTCGTTGCATCTGGAAGTCACAGTGGAGACTTGTCGACTTGTAACATTTGTCATTTATTGTTCTTTGTCCTCAGGAATACCCATTCCAAATTTCAAGTTTCTAACCTTTAACAATTTTCGATTTCTCATATTCCACTCTTTAAGAGGTTTTCGCCAACTCATCGGGGATGTCGAATTAAAAATTAAGATAGCTATTGGTAATGAATTGAAACAAAGTATTTTCATGTCAAATATCAAATTTCTAACTCCAGTGGTTTCCGAGTTGCACTTCATCCATGTTTAACCCTTTTGGGGGGAAGGGGCAATATCTTACTGCCATATTTAATCTCTCTAGGTATTAAGGAATATATTTTTGAATTTCATATATGGCCTTTAGGCATCTAAAGTTGAGGCCGGGATAGGGGAGGAGAAAGGATTCGGGAAGGTGTCGGCCATGACCTACGTTGAAGGTGCCATCCCAGAATTTGCCTGATGTTACTGAGGAAAGCTCTGGAAAAACCTCAGTCAGGATGGTCGGCAGCCGAGATCGAACCCACGACCTTCCGAATGCTACGCCAACTCTCTACCACCGAGATACGGTGGCTCGGTACTATGGAATAAATGTACCATAACTTTATGCTAATCCGTCAAGGGACGTGGAATTGTATAGCGTTCAAACAATCTTTCAGTTAGTTAGATAGATAGATAAAGCATTGTGTTTGCCCAAGACTTTACTATATCACCAGAGTAATTGTCACGTACACGATTGTATTCAAAAGAAATCTTCAGCCCGTTTATTTACTTTATTGTATAATTATGCATCTAACTTTCCTAAATTATATTTTTTTAACAAAAGTGGGCTATTGAGAATGAAGGAAATAGATACATAACAACTAAGAATGAGAACATACAGAAAGTACAGAAATTTAAATACTTCATCTACCGATGCTGTAAAAATAATGAAATCACGACGACTTGGGTGGGCAGGCAATGTAGCTCGGATGGGAAGAACGAAGATTATATTCCATCTTGGTTGGAAAGCCGGAGGGAAAGAGACCGGTGGGAAGACCGAGACCATGTTGGGAGGAGAATATAAGGGATCTTCGAGAAGTATCTGTAACGAAGACGAGGGAAGGTAGTTGAACAGCCTCTTACGAAGGTATCATCCCGGCATTCGCCTGCTATGGCTGAACACAAACCTAGACAAAAATGTCACGATGGCCGGCCTCTAAAGTCGCATTCGCGTACCTCCGCATTGCCGCTCCGAAGCCCAGGACGCTACCGCGTGGACCATGAAGCAGGAGCGTAACTACTATGTCGCGAAAGCTCGCAATGCATGGGGGGGGGGGACTTCACAATAGCCTCTCAATGGACCGAATCGACCTTCGGCCATGGGTATTCTCTTGCGGGGTGGCGGTGGGGGCACAATATGAAGTTACACCTCTGCCATGAAGCCTGGGTAAAACGTCTTGCTAGCGTATCTCAAGGTAGAAACTAGAAAACTGTCTAAAGAAATTCAAGAGGTGGGTGAGAGAGTAGAAAGCATATAAGTTTTTATTAACAGAGTTTTTATATAACTTACCCAAGTCATCTGTCCTCTTCTTCCCATATGTGGATTACAACGACAATAAATATAGCTTCTCAATAATCAATATATTGTAACTTTTAATATCTTGATTCTAAAATTAATACAAAACAACCAGCAACAACATCTCTTGGATGGCAACACTTCAAGCGAGAGGCGAAGAGTAGTAAGACATCTGTACTTCTTTATTGTTTTGGAATGGTTCATCGGCTGTTCCAAAACTTGCCACGTCTACTCCTATTCTGGTCGGCTTATAACTCCTTTTAGGCCTATCTTTTATACTCCTCGTCAATGATAAAAAGGAAAAACAGTATAAAAAGGAAATATCATATATTTCGCTACAAACACGTAGTGCACTTAATATGTATTTCTCTCCACAAGGTCTCCCCTATATCTGGCTTCCATATGCTGAAACCAGTGCACATCATTCACAACATAAACACTCCCTCACATAATAATGTCATAATAAGGATACCAAAACAGAGACTTTAAAGTGATTCGAAATCATTTTCAGTATACAAAATCCAACAGTGGAACAATCTTCCTTCTTCGACTCGCACAATCAGTTCGTTAAACACCGTTAGAAATAAACTGTATAGGTTCTAGTTTTTTTCTTATATTTGCCCGTAGCAGTACAAAATAATATTAATTTCATTGGAAGGCCTTTCTTTAAGAAATAAATACGGTACGTCGATCTGATTGTGCCCTTCCTTCGATTTTTACATTCGTGCGAGTCCAGCACATTTAAAATTTTGAATTTAATTTATAAGGCCTTTAGGCAACTTTGGCTCAGGCCGGATGCATGATAATGGGGTGATTGGTGGAATGAAGAAAGTAGGAGGAAACGGAAGATCCCGAGAAAAAAAAACACGCACACGGTGTTTATCTAGCACGAAGTCCACATGGCATGAGGAGAGACGGAACCGACGACCCCAAGTTTCAGAGGTGAGCATTCTACCACTGAGTCACCACGACCCCAATTAAATTTAGACACGATGAAGATAAGAGCAGGGATTCTGCGAGGATTAAAAGTTTCGGGAGTGTAAAATCAAAATTGGAGGTAGCAGGATTTAAATACAATTCGAATTTATTTCTGTCCTTAAAACATCGTAGGCTCAGACCGAGGATTTGAATAGAGTTTTATCGATTTTTAACTGTAAACATTTTTAAAGTTAAGAGCAGTGTTTCTTTCAGAGGGGTGACCGGGGGCTATTGCTCCCCCCGAAGGCAATCAGCCCCAATTAAAAACAACAAATTTTGTAACAACAAGGGTTCACTCATTGTTGTATACTAGAATTACAACTTCTCCTTTTTTTACCCCTTCTAAAGATCCAAAGTGCCCCCAGAACAGTTTTCCTGAAAGAAACAGTGTTTAGGAGTGTTCGAGAGTTTAGGTGATTTCAGCCTGAATTAGAGAAAGTTTGGCAAAATACCTGGATAAGAGGCTTCCCCGTATTGGAACGGATGTTACCGCTCATTTAACCAATTTTATTTATATATCATCGACAAAAGTAATTACAAGCATGCACCATGAAATAGGCTTACACTTATTTCTCCGAAAAGTATTTTTTAAAATGGCGGCTTAACATTTCTTTGCTATGTATCGGTAATTTATTACTTTTTGTTTTTTGAATGTACCAAAATACACTGTTCACATACAGTTTACATACTTAGTTTTCGTATGTGAATTTTAGAGTGCGATTCATATAAACTATTATAAAATACTAAACGTCTAAATAAAGAAACACA
The DNA here is from genome assembly GCA_022664845.1 of Lepisma saccharinum. NCBI lineage: Eukaryota > Metazoa > Arthropoda > Insecta > Zygentoma > Lepismatidae > Lepisma > Lepisma saccharinum. The sequence continues at coordinate 51,072 of JAGDQP010003043.1, forward strand.
TGCAACAATAATAAAAGGTACAGATAACATCGTGTTAACTGGAGAACATCAGACGACATCTCTCCGTTAATATTACAAAGTAAACAATGAAAGAAATAGCACAACAATCATCAGACATCATAAACAAAAACCGGTTTTACATAATAAAGTAAGTGTTTTCACTTTCACACCACCGAAAAATAAACGTTAATGAGATTTCGTAACATCCATCAGAGCCACTTATACAGACAGCCATTGTCTGTGCTGAGTCTCTTATATAAAAGGTCCACCTCTGCATCCCTTCCAATCTTTTCAAAGTATTATTTTTGGATATGCAAGGATAATAACACTCAAATATTACACATTCATTTATCTTTTACGATTTGTTTGTAAAAGAATACAAAAGTTCTTTCAATATTTACGTTCAACAGTCGTATAACATCACAGATAAGACACACGGATTACACACTTAACGTTTGAGACACAATGCTCACTTGCTTTTTCAAAATAAAGTTCAGTCTTCAAATTGAGCTACGTGGCGCATGGTGGCTCAGTGATAGTGCGCTCACCTCTGGTACGTTCGATCCCGGCTCGTTCCATGTAGGTTTGTGGTGCACCAACAGCGTGTGTGTGTGTTTTTTTAGGGATCTCCCGTTTCCTCTTACTTTCTTCATTCCACCAATGCACCCACCATTATCCGTTTGCAAGGACCCAAAGTTGCCTAAAGGCCTTACATAAAATTCAGTGAGCTAGGTATATCTCATTAGTCATTTTGGCATCACTAGCGTAACTAGATTATTGGGGCCCCTCTTGCAAGGAATGTGGACTCCTTGTCTCTAAGTTACTAGTCTATATTCGGGAAGTTCGTGGTTCAGTCTTAGAGCCGGTCAGTGAGACAGATTTTTCCTGAGTAGACTTTGACTGAAACAAAGTCCTGAAAGAAATACCCAATTTGAAAAACTTGGAAAGCAACAGCTAATTTATTTTTTTAAGTTGTTAGTTCTTTTACAGAGAACTGGATTTCCACTAATAATGTTACAGTAGTGGGGTGCGTTTTGCGACAGTGCATTTTACGGCCCGAAATACAGGCGACCGTGTTGCGGCCCTGGATACTGATTCGTATTGAAACGCCAATGTTGAACGAGTTATCAGTAGTAACTACATTGATACTTTTTTTTTTTAAAATACATGCAAGAAGCTTGTTGTATATTTCTGGTTATGTAAAATTAAGTTTCATTTTCCGAGCAAGCTACTACAATTTAAGAGGCATTTGGGGTAAATGTATTGTGCGATGTGCACGCGTCGTGAACGGCGCATGGCGAATTTGTGGAAGTAGTGACTGACATATTCTCGACTGGAGACACCAGAGCGCGGCCAAAATTTTTTTTCAGTGTTTTGGCCGGGATTTGGGTCCGATTCGCGGCTAGACGTGCTAGCGCCTAAGCCACGGCAACTCCCAGTTCATTTTGGAAAACGTCAGAATTCATCCTTTCTTTCAATTTCACATACACATTGATGAGGTAAACGAATTTCGTACAGAATGTAATATAAAAATACGCGAATGTCATACACAAACACGAATTAATACCGAGGGAGCGAAGGCGGGTTAGTTAAAGTCAGGTTAGATTATCCCGCTTTTGTTTTCATTCCGTCCGTGATTTTGTCTCCTTATTTAGTGTTTCCTGCGTTTATTAGATACTCGTTCTACATGTGTGTAGTGCATTTGGACATTCAAGACAGGGTACGTAAAAGAAACAAAAGCAGAGATGAGATTTGGAAAGCTTGACTATAGAGAAACCGTTTGCGTTATTATTAACAGTTTTCTGTTGTTTAATATCTTCTTTGAAATGTTGGACAGAAGTTACAATTTCTGTAGGAAAAGACTGTCCAATCATACAGAACTTTCGCCAAAGTTCTCAATTCTGGAACAGTTCATTCTCACTAAATGTTAACACGTTCTGTAGGAAAATAAGAATGAATATTTTGAAACAACGTTCTGTAACGTTTGTGTTCAGCTTGTGCTTCCAAGTCAAATGTCTGTCTAAAGTTCAGAGGTTTCTTTGTGCAAAATATGAAGGTTTTGTGTCACATACATTTGGAGTTATATGCGCTGAAAAATCTCCTGGCACAAAAACCTCACGAAAAATGAACATTATATGATCGCGTATGAACTTGATGTGAACCTGCTGAAAAAAAAAGGTGAATTTTTGTGTGCTCAATGTGTGTTTTTATTGCATCCACTGAAAATCAAAGTACACTTAAAGTGGATAACACGTCCCGAAAAAAAAGTTGTACAATATGTTCCAGTTTTACCACGTTTTTAGTGCATAATATTTGGACTTTTCGTGAAATTAATATGTAAAATAGGGAAAGTACCGACCTCTATCTACCGTTTTTCCCGCCTACGAAGAAGAAGCGAAGACCACTGCATTGGATGCTTAGACAAACGTCATAAACACTGTTGCCACGTGTTATTTCCTCACTGGGCTGCGTTGTGGTCGCACGAGTTGTCTTCGCTCCAGAACACTGTCAAAGAAAGCATTTTTTTTCTTCTCCACTTGCGTTGTGATTGACAAATGCTGTGTGACTGTGTTGTGTGTTAGTCACTCATAAGAAATAACTATGCGTATGAATATTTTTAAAGCGCATCCGAAAAGTAAATAGTGTGTATTAATTTTGTTCAGTCTGCTACGATTTATCTATGACCCAAAGTAAACAGAAGAAGTAAAGAAACTGGCTTAAAATTCTACAAGAGAAGATTAAATCCGATTTTCGTTAATTCCAGTGAAATAAAATGTATCTATGTAAATGTGATATAAACCCATAGAGTTCAATTCCTTTCAAACTAAAATTGAGCAAATACGTTAATGATTATCACTGCATTATGACGTGCAACTTGAAAAAAAGTTAATGAATTCAAAGACCATTCATATGTAAAGTGAAAACAAGGAAATCATTCCGTCCTCTGGTAAAATGAAAGGGCAAAGTTTCATGTTTCAATGGGAGGACATTGGTTCAACATTTTCTTCTTTTAACGCGATAATGGGTTTGCCTATGACATATTCGAAGCAAAAATTTAGCCCTCGAGGTCTAATTATTTCGGAATGGAACTGGGGGAGTACGACCATACAAAACAGATATATTCCTCGTTGGAAAATTAAAAAAAATATTTCTAATTGAGGCGTCCATTTTCAAACGGATCCTTGTCCAAGCGCCGTAAGGGTTGGGAAATTGACAAAAGTACTGTTATTTATCACTACTAGGGCAAATGTGCAAGTATGAACATCGTCGAAACTTATAGATGTATTAATTAACCAATATTTTACTTTGCAAAAGAATATTGGCAAAGGTAAAAATATACAATTTTACTGTTCTGTCCTTTAATTACTGTAGTGTGGGAACCGAAATTTTTTAAAAATTTGATAGGACACAACATGGCGACTGCTGTTAGTCGACTCCATGTTTATATAGTTGCTCTTACTTCTTTGAAGCAATCCACGTGCTTAATCCTGATTGGATGAAAGAGGTTCACGAAGTGGCCTCGAATGAACGCGAGGGGATCTGAAATTTCGTGCAGATATAGATTCTTGTATGCAGCCAGAGGAAGCACGTATAAATTTTCTGCTGTTGAGCTAATTGAAACACGAATTTTTATCGAAGTGAAAAGAAACAGTTTTGTGGAAAATAACGTAAAAGTTTCCTGCCTGAAATTAATTGATATTAATTCTTTTGATATATTAAGTTATATATAACTTATTTCAACAAGAAGGCATGAAATGAACTGTGGTGTCTACGTAATTGGAATTATACTCCAGGTGTCATATGGTTGCCTTATTGGTGATTTACTGGGGAAGAATAAAAGGAGTTATAAATATATCTTCAAGGAAGGAAAGAGCATATTATTACTATAACTAATTTTGTGTAAAGCACTATCGATTGAATGCAGATTTAACATAAAAAGTGAAGTTCTTTGTGTTATATCGTATCCTTTTTCATCAAAGTAAAATTCAAAGTTTTACAAGTGTAAACTATGGTAAGATGGGATAGACCCACACTTGTGTGATACTAATATGTATGGTTATACGTGTATCAGTTTGATGAGGAAGTTATCCTCGTCTTTTTTACGAATTCCATAGTGGTAAAACCAGAGGTGATCGTTACAAAAGTGAATTCTGAAATTAGTATCTCAGTTATTATTATGAATTTTTCCTACTCCAGGTAAGAGAGTGAAATTCACTATGGTTGAATGAGTTTAATTCATTATATGCATTATCTAATACTATTTTTGAAGTTTCTGAAAATAAGCTATGTTTTGGAACAGTGATGTAACAGCGTACTGCTATGAGGGGTATAGGTTGGATGTTTTGGGTTCCAGATATGCCTAACTCCCAGTGTTTTTAGAGGAGGCTGTTGAGATCTGCTGGAGCTATTTATCAAATTGAAATACGTATTCTTGTGCGATCTTGAAAGGATTTTCTTAAATGAATCGAAGCTGTTTTTTGATTTTTTTTTTCGCTTTGGATCAAAATAGCGATACATTTTTGTTTGATCGATTACTATGGATATATTTGGAAGAAACATTTATTATTTAACTTGGTAAAAAGAAGTATATTTTTCTTCCTTGCATTATACAAAAGTTGCATCTGTTTTAAGAATTATATTGACCTTGAATTTGAAAAGAAAAAGAGGAAGATTTTATTACAATAAAATTAGAATCGAATTTAAATCTCTTGTGTTCTCATTGATCTTATTTTAGATATAAGAAACTATTCTGGTAGTATAAAAAAGGTTTATTAATATATTCACGTTTTTGATTACACGGAGTGGTTCGAAGCACTCTTTTTCAGAATACACTTCCGAAGTGAAATAGTGGAATTAGATCTTTTTATATATATATATATCATTTGCTCTGAAATATCTTGGAAATTTATTATTGTGTATCTTTTGCCAGTAATGATATTTATTATTGCTGAAAAATAGGATTAATTAACGAGTTGTGAAACTGCAGATCCAACTCATAGTCCGCCATCATTAGATCACGAACTGACAATATTGTACGATTGTTTCTAGAAGGTTAAACTAGTAAAGGACCTTCCACATTACATTCCTTAGGGTAATTATGATTTGGAAATTCAAAATCTTACTAATGCGTTAGAAAGTAATAAAATGAACTCAACAGTGTCAATATCTCAATTTCAAGTTTTTTTGGACGAGGATCTGTTTGGAAATGGACGCCTCAATTATATTCGTTTAGGCCAAAAAAGAATGGGTTATGAACGTAATCACGTTATTCTGTAGCAATCTGTAATCAAGTCTCTTCACTAATGTACTCGAATTTTTGGAATTTGCTTCGTAACAAAGCTAGGTACACAAGGAATCATCCTTTGCTGGCTATTAATCCGACACGCGAGGTCTTCCGTTTCCAACACTCCGATAAGTGTGATAAACGCACAGGTCATAAATTTTGCCTTCATCAGATCTTTGTGCTGATCGTTTCTGCAAAGAAATGATATCCGTTTTCATTAGATTAGGATTTGTATGTTTTCATATCTTTCATCTCTATTTTACAAAGATGTTTTTCCAATATAGGGGTCCGCGGTGGCTCAATGCTTAGAGCCCTCACCTCTAGCGCCATGGAGGTGTCAGTTCAAACCCTGCTCGCGCCATGTGGGATTTGTGGACAAATACCGTGTGTGTGGGTTTTCTCCAACTTTCTTCATTCCAACAATCACTCCATGATCATCCATACGACCAGAGCCAAAGTTGCCTAAAGGCCTTAAAAATTACATTCAAATTAAATTCTAGACTTAGTTCATTAGCAATTACAAAGCAAAGCAAAAAAGAAACCCAAAGGTTTAAATGGTCTTCGGTTGAAACAAAATAGTAAAAATGTCTACGACCAGCACCGAAAATTAAAAAGAAAACGAAAGGTATAAAGAGTCTTCGATGTAATTAATAATCCAACTATAAAAGCTGAAAGACTATATAAAAGAGCCTTTATATTACATAAATCAAAATGGTGTGAAACATAACAGCTTAGTATAAACGGATACAATTAGGGGTATCGAGACGAGACGGGACTGGCATCAGTCTCGTTCTCGTCTCGAATTTTTTAGGTCTTGGTCTCGTCTCGATCTGAAAATTTCGGTCTTGGTCTTAGTCTCGGTCTCGAGTTTTGACACATTAGCCTCGGTCTCGTCTCGAAAGACGATAGACTTTATAAAGTTGCCGTCCCTTGGCTTATTTCAAATGGGTATGCAGGCTTTCCGATCTCAGTACAAGAACAAGAATATTAATATGACATTAACATAGTTTGTTACATATAATTTGGGGTTTAGATTACAAATAATATTCGGAAATAGAGAGAAAAACATAACCATTTTAAAGGAATATAAAGCTTTAGTTAGGATATATAGAATACCAATAAGTGAGACAGAAAAATATTTATATTATGCAAACGGATCGATGTTATACTATAAATTGCGAGATTGGTATTCGTATCATTTAAGTTTTGCTATTTCTAAATTATATTTAAATTGACTGAATAACTGTTATCTTAAAAATGAAAATTATACATTTCAGTCGAAAACCTTTACCAGATTTACTGAAATAAACGAACGTACAATGTTAAAGATTATCCGAAACATTCCTGGAAAAAGCTAGGCAACTGTACCTACCTGGGAATTTTCAGTAATTTGGCTAACAAAGGCATCCGTCATACAGTTCTCAGAAATATTGAGGGCAAAAAGAAGAGGAAGAAGTCGAAAGGAGATTTGAACATGGGTTCTTTAGTGAAAAATCTAGCGTCGTACTGACAGCTCTAAATTTCCAGTTAAAAGGAAACAGTATAGTGTGTTAGAATTATGTTGGCTGAATCCCGAAGATATCAACAAAGTTGATCCCAAGACTTAAGCCACATTTTAATTATTTATGTAATTTTTATTTGGGTTCGGAATTCCCATTCACTCAAAATGTTCCCATTTCTACCAAAATAAGAGCTGACAAAATGGCGGCAGCAAACTCTTGATCAACATTGCATGCACAGCTACGATAAGAAATAGTTATCTCATTCTCCGCAGGTGCAGAACTGAAAACGAAAAATATCCAGAAAAATCATACGAAAAGTATCTGAGTTTCCTCCATTACAATGAAACAACATGAAATACTAAAATTCTTAGAAACCTCCCTGAAAATTCCTAGCAAAGTTAACAAAATTTTTAACATTATACAGTACGTGACCAACTTTTACTTATTTTGAACTTTTGTGGAAGGAAATAAAATACAAAGAAATTGAAAATAGTATTTACGGAACTCCGCAGCTACACGAATCAATTAGTTTACAATACTGCTCTTGAGTGATTAAAAGAACCAATTCATAAGTATGGATTACAGGTGCACGTCCATACATTAAAGCAAAAAGAAGCGAGTGGTGTTTCCGGTAGGCGCTACTTTCAAATAGCGTATTGCGAATCTTATAAACTGAAATAAGCACATTGGTATTTCAAATAAGCCGTGCTATCAGATTAAAATGCCATTCCAACAATCCTAGCAAAGCATATATTAATAGGTAGAAAAATGTGCTGCGTCTAAGGCATTACTATGTACGTATACAATCTTATATCCCCTCTACGTCTGTCTGTCGACAACTTTCAAATCAGGAACTACCAGGTCTAAGAAGATAGTTGATGTGCCGTTGAGGTGTCCTGCCACTGAGCTCCGACTTACTTGTTTCCATATACAGTAGGCGCTCTTTTATCCGGCATTCTATAAACCGGCATACTCTATTACCCTGCATCGGTCGAGCCCTTTGCATTCGGTTTTTTCCGGTTGTGCTCGGGCGCTCACTGACCTTGTCCGCAACGTCGCGCCACTGCGCTTGGCTGTAAATGCCATTTTCTTTGTCATCTGCTGTTCATCTGTGTCGCACGCTCTATACAGTGATGTTTACGACCCTTGAAGCCATCTTTCCGTTCGTTTAGTGTTTGTCGTGACTGTCATTGTTCACTTAAGTTTAGCGTTTCCTGCTTTGTGGCCGTTAGGACTATAGACGTTCGATTATCCGGCAAAATTCGTTATCCAGCATTCCCGCGATCCCGATAGTGCCGTATAAAAGAGCGTGTAATTTATATTGTTTCCATCTTTTGTAAGGTTAGTATTGCAAAAATCTTTCCATTTTTTAAAAAATATAATAAATAAATGGTGTAAGAAAAGACCTATAGTAGAGTTTAGGCAGTTTAGCTTCTTGACATAAGCTTTACAGCATCAGTAGAGCAGAGGCTGATATAAATGGGAGAGTGTCAACAGAAGTAAATACCGATAAGGGAGGAAGTATGGGGGTGAAAATTCGCAGAAGAAAATAAATGTCTGTATTCATCCGTCCCCGAATCAATCTCCAACACTTAATATTATTGTTGAAAGACAACAGAAAATAGTTTGGCATTGATAACTTAACTACTTATATGATTTATAGTCATATTTTTGAACTAGAATATAACACGTTAAATAAAATTTATTAGAATGAAACTGTCACAAGGCTTCTTCTACTATGGAACAACATCAACAAAAGCATTAAATTAAAATTAGCGACATTCATCAAAATAAAGCTTATAGTCTCGATCGAGACGAGAGTCTCGAGATGCAAGTCTCGGTCTCGTCTCGAGGGATAAGTCTCGGTCTTGGTCTCATCTCGAGTAAGTCTCGATGCATAGTATCCGGGTCTCGTCTCGATTCCTGGACCTTACTCTCGGTATCAGGCCTAGATACAATCATCTCCGAAAGAATTTGATACCCTATTATACACAAATTTCGTAGAGATTATTAGGTTACGTAAAGTGTTGGTTTCTGATTTATTATTGGGATCTGCGACCCAAAAAAACATATAATTTGATACCCATGTCGATAAAATATTCTTATCACTTTTACGGCTGCCATCTTGAATTACTCAAAATGCTCAAGGTGTACATTTGAACACCCGGCAACATCAGATTCAGCACCCTCAAATTAGGTAGACCCACTTTTGAAAAACATCTGACATACTGAAAATTTTAGTTTCGATGGATTTCCTTCAGATTAGATAGACAGATGATTCATAGCTAGGGAAGTTTCGTCAGAAACTAAAACTCCAGGGTCTATCTAAATATAAATGAGCTTCTTATTTAGGGCATAAACATTCCTTTCCTATCTTCCCTGCTAGTCAATGAGAAGCGAAATTATATATGTTCCTGTTTATGCGCAAGAAAAATGTAAAGTTTTCATGTTTTATATGATCAAAACGTCCCCTGACTTTATTGCGAAATGTTGTGTCTACTGATAGAGCCTCTAGCGTTTCTATTTTAATATAAGCGTACTAAAATGAGACTTGTTTAAAACTTAAAATTACTTGCAAAATTATCTGCTGCAATATTTCAACCCAGATCTGTCAATATACACTTGACGTACATAAGTGTCATTTTCTACTTTAAGTTCATACGTGCCATTTTTCAATTTACGAAAAAAAAATGCTTTTAAAATGTTATTTCCAGATAAAAGAACACGTCTCACCATTTATTAACTCAAGAGAAGAATTAAGCAATGTATTTGGGCTTTGATTCTTAGATATCTTGTAAGTCTAACTACATAATTATAGGCCCTGTTATTATTCTCGCAAAAAAACAACTTTCAAAAATGGCACTTACTTTCTTCTTTTCTTCAAATTTTCATTTGTGTTTCTCACCAAGCGTTCCATTATTTGACTAAGGCAGAAACGCAACGACCTCCAACAAAAGATGGCAGCACTATTTCCGTATATGTCTAATGTATTCTTATCGTTGCACGAAATTTCAATGCTGCTTCTACAAATTCAAGCCTAGAGAGTTCAAACTTTCAGGGAAGAAAAGTTCATAACCAATTCAAGAATTCAATGAATGCCGATTTTTTATTTTCGTTTTCCTCCATTGTTGAGATTGCTTCATTGTTGTTGTGAATATCGATATTGGTATAAAATGGCCGGTTCTGGGACACGAGAATCTATGGCATTTTACCATTTACGAGAATTTCAGCGACGTCAAAGGTTCATAAAGTATGGCAATGACTATTTACTGCACACAGCTATTTTCACATAATGTAAGTCTATTTTCTCATAAATGCAAATTACCATTTACTATTCATTTCCGGTGCAACCAGAACTCCAAAGCTTCGGTTCATTGCAACCCAGAGCCACCTCTATTCTACTTTAGCATTATAGTGAACATTTAACTTCATTAGTATCGATAAGCATCTATTGCACTGCACTGAGAACCATTAGGGAATGTATAGGATCCAAATCTTACGCCAGGCAAATACCGGAATGGTGTCTTACAATATACACCAGAGCCGCCTCCATTTTTAATTTCATTTTTTTTTTTATTTTTAGAGTTACTAGAGCCTTGAAGAACAAGTGTTCAAAATGTCATCTAAGTACACTGAGTGCTTGCTTCGGTGAAGTTAATAGTAGTGGACCACTTTGTACCTTGATTCTGGGAAGAAGGGTGCGTCGCAGAGTAAAACTGATAGTTCCAAGCACATCAACCTCTAGCATAAGGGACCTTAAATCATAGGGATAACAAATTTCGTGCAAATCGATCCCTGGTTCAGATCAAAAGGAGACCTTCTAGTGGAACGGAAAACGGATATTCAGAGCGTGTACGACATTCAAGTACTTCGTTATCTAGCTCTAACTCGTCTCCTCGTGAAAGGAGAGATAGACGTCGAGTGAGAGAAGTTAACGGATAACAATGGTTCAGGAGATATCAAGATATGGAGACAAAAATCGGATGTGGGAATTGAAGGACTCGTAGAAAGCATCATAATGAGCCGTATATAATGAGAATTACACTTATAGACCTAAAGTCGTTTGCCAGATTCTCACCCGACAGAGGAGAAATGACGGCAAGCGAGAAGCAGCCCTCATGGGTGTGTCCGGAAATTAACTCTGAGCATTGTGTCATTCGTCTTACGTGACGCACCATCATCGTGGTATCAGTCGAACGTTCATAAATTCAGTACATACGAGGACATTAGGGAAGCGTTCCTCCTATATTACCAATTCGACAGCATGACTTACACACAGCTGAGTAGGTTAGAAACCATCCCATTTGATCCCAAAGTGGATTCAAGTGTGGAGAAGTTCGTCGCGGAGCACTATGGTAAAATAAGAGAACTAGATTCGATAAGTTCAGAAACACATATTTGCAACGTAATTGTTCTTTTACTTCCTATCAGTTACCAAAGACAGTTCGCATCAGCACGGGCATTGAACACCAGCAATATGCTAGAAACAATCCTCAAATTATAACTTATATATAATAGAACGAATCCCGTCGAGGCGCACCTAATGGTCCTTCACTGAAACAAAGACTTGGTGACAATTACCATTTGGGAACCGATAAAGTGTATGAAGTAGAAGTTAGTTCGGAAGAAAAGAAGGATGATAAGACTCATTTAGTGCTAGAGGCACAGAACATCGTGCAGAATGTGACCAGATGGAATGAAGGCAATAAACGAGACGGGAGAAGATCATACCTGAGGCGAGGACACCGTGGGAGAGCTCGAGGTTGAGACACCCACGATGTAGAACAAAGAATATATGATGACGAAAGATCTCCTCCTAGGGATGGAGATGGATCAGAATGAGAATCAAGGAACGGCGGAAATATGGAACGAGGAAGAATGCAGACCTCCTCCAAGTTATCCAGAGCATGTCCCACCAAAAAACTTGAAGAGCCCCAGTTGCAACTGGAGAAATTTCGGAGCATCCGATGCATACCGATGAGGACTTAATTATCGGACAGGACAACAACAGCATGAAAAGGCTAATCTATCATGTAAGGCTTGAAACAATCATGTTTGAAGAATGGGAACATAACCTAAAAGAAGACGATCCCGAAGAAGGTGAATTTCTGCAAAAGGCAAGCAACATGGAGATGAAAACGGCCTTATTCCCGATGAAAGTATTACGGAACCTGTAATAGCACTAGCGAACTCCGGGGCAGCGATGTGTCTATGTGCAGAAGAGTTTTGGAAGAAAGTAAGTGGAATATTATCTAACCCAAAATTGACTCCAGTACGAAGTATCATTTCTCAGGTACTAGGCGTAAGTGCGTTCTCGGAGAAGTTATATTACCATTCAGCATAACCAAGAAGAAAATCTTATTTCGTTTCCTGATGGTTTGTGTATTGAAGCAACAGTTGTTACTTGAGCGCGACTGGTTGACCAAGTTCGGTGTCGAGCTTGATTTCAATGCAGGACAAGTAAAGATGGAGATAGGTAGAGAGCGAATCTGTATGCTCATGTTAAAGGAAGCAAATCATTAAGTAACCACAGAAGTATTTGTTGAAGTCAGCAGTATGCCATCCTTATTAAGAGGTGATGAGACACAAGGATGAGTTGAGCAGCGGGTGACAGATGGAGCTAGTCAGTGTGAGTGCGAAGCCGAAGATAGCACGTCACTCGGATGTGTCACCAATGAAAGGGTAAGCTAGGAAGACAACCAGTTGCTGCGAAAATTGAATATGGATCTGGTTGATGAAATAGATGTACGAAGTAATCCGGAGGCAGACGACCAGCGAAAATGAAGCAACGAGAACAACACAAACGCAAGTGAGAGCAGCTGAAGAGATACGAATTCCATACCACGAACTAACGAGGACAAGTAACTCAGGAAGCTCTTAGGAAGCCACAAATACGTGTAGAAAGGATCACAACTTCCAGAAAAAATGCACCACAGAACAAGAGTTAGCAGAAGCAGTTGGTAAAGTGGGAAGCAGTGCTGATGATCAATAAATGTTATTCAATAGTATGATTATGTTGGAAGCTGCTGTATGAGGATGTTCGTGACCCTTTAATTCAATTTTAAAAGACCAATATAGGTGTTAAACGGGTTAAATTTCTTTATGGATGTTTACAGTTATGCTAATCTAGGTCATTAGTGACTTGTACAGAATAATTGTATTATGATACAGGACAGAAAACTTGGAGTGAATTTTGCGAAGCTGGTTTGCGACAAACTACAATCAGAGAAAAATGTAAACAGTCTTTATGTAACGAAAATACTAGGCGCAGGTCAATGACCGATTCTGTGACAAGGGAAGAGATCACAGAGATTACTCAAACTACAAAAGTTCCAATGTGCAATGAAGCTAGTATTAAATTATTGAAACTGATTAGTATTTTGGCAAAAGAGAAAAAACAACTTAAGTAGGGTAAGGAAGATGAAGCCAGTTGCCTGGAAAATAAAATTTAGAAACTGCAAACCATACTAATTAAAAAGCTGAACAAAATTGTGAGAAAAGCCGTGACAAAGTAATTCAGAAGAAACTAAATACTGTTGTGTGTTAATTGCAAACTAAGAAGGCGAAATTATATGAACAACAAAAAAGCTCAATCGCGAAAGCAGGGAAAACAGAAGAATGTATTCTTCACGAATTAGATGATGATTTTCGCCAATTGGAAAGCAAAGTTGAAGGATGCAGAAATGGCGCGAGAGTGAGAGTCAATTATTAAGAAGCAATCACGAGTCGAATATAACCATATCAAGGAGAAGTGAACTTTCATTATATATTTCTACACATTGAATTAGTATGATTTTTTTCATTATTTGTAACCATTTTGTGATCTGTGAGAAAAAGTACAACTTTAGCGAGAGAGTGTAGTGGAATGAAGACATTTCCCACCGTAAAGGTCATGTGCAATGCGTATAGTTCTCGGACTTCCTATATCACATGTCCAGGGTGTCCCTTGTCGAGTGCCATATGTGACCGGTAGCTCACCGCTCAACAGGTGGATTATTGTAATTGTGTTGTGAAGTTATTGGCCACGGAAGAAAATAAGAGATGTCGCGCGCGCATTAACTCCGCGAGTATGTGAATTATTGTGTGTGAAGGTGTAAATATATGTATAATTTAATGTTAATGAATGTTCTTTATCCTTGCATAAAGAAGAGACAAAAACTACTCACATATATAACTATTTCTGAGCGGATAAAGCTATTGGAGGAAGTTGTAAGATATATTTTAATAGCCCGAACACCCGTGTAACTAGAAATCAAAAGAAGAACCTTAAATATATCTTTCGTTCATAGAAAAGGTAGCTTTTTATTAATCATTTTTTCTTTTCAGGTGCTATGGCAATTCCTGCGGTGGTTAAATATCCTTACGACACATTCCCATACAATAGAAATTGCAATATCAGTTCGAAACCTGACTTATGGCTGTTTTTAGATTCAATCAGTGTTTCCTGCGGGAATGATTACCTCTTTCGTGGGAATTCCTCTCGCGGTTGCAAACCTGTTTGGAACCAAAAAAGGGGACCTGGTCAGGATGATTTGAAGGAGGTCTGCTTTCTTCCTCGTTCCATGTCATCGCCGTTCCTTGGTTCTCGTTCTTATCCATTTCCGTCCCTAGGAGGAGATCTTTCGTAATCATATATTCTTTGTTCTACATCGTGGGTGTCTCAACCTCGAGCTCTCCCACGGTGTCCTCGCCTCCGGTATGATCTTCTCCCGTCTCGTTTATTGCCTTCATTCCATCTGTCACATTCTGAATGATGTTCTGTGCCTCTAGCACTAAATGAGTCTTATCATCCTTCTTTTCTTCCGAACTAACTTCTACTTCATACACTTTATCGGTTCCCACATGGTAATTGTCACCAAGTCTTTGTTTCAGTAAAGGACCATTAGGTGCGCCTCGACGGGATTCGTTCTATTATATATAAGTTATAATTTGCGGATTGTTTCTAGCATATTGCTGGTGTTCAATGCGCGTGGTGATGCGAACTGTCTTTGGTAACTGATAGGAAGTAAAAGAACAATTACCTTGCAAATATGTGTTTCTGAACTTATCGGATCTAGTTCTCTTATTTTACCATAGTGCTCCGCGATGAACTTCTCCACACTTGAATCCACTTTGGGATCAAATGGGATGGTTTCTAACCTACTCAGCTGGGTGTACGTCATGCTGTCGGATTGGTAATATTGGAGGAACGCTTCCCTAACGTCCTTGTATGTACTGAATTTATGAACGTTCGACTGATACCACGATGATGGTGCGTCACGTAAAACGAATGACACAATGCTCAGAGTTAATTTCCGGACACACCCATGAGGGCTGCTTCTCGCTCGCTGTCATTTCTCCTCTGTCAGGTGAGAATCTGGCAAACGACTCTAGGTCTATAAGTGTAATTCTCATTATATACGGCTCATTATGATGCTTTCTACGAGTCCTTTAATTCCCACATCCGATTTTTGTCTCCATATCTTGATATCTCCTGAACCATTGTTATCCATTAACTTCTCTCACTCGACGTCTATCTCTCCTTTCACGAGGAGACGAGTTAGAGCTAGATAACGAAGTACTTGAATGTCGTATATCCTCTGAACACCCGTTTTCCGTTCCACTAGAAGGTTCCCTTTCGATCTGAACCAGGAGCCTTTCCACCTTTCTCTTTGCAGGTTCCTCAGTGCTTCGTCGTAATCGTGTCTTCTTGTTTTCGTGTGGATTTCCCTTTTGGTTGTTCCGCGCTCGCCGCGACGGACCCAGTCGGCATGTCACTCATTTCACAATTATCCACCTGCAAACGCATAGTCATACTGGCTTCCATCTTACTAATGCGATTTTTTCATCTTTGTGACGCGTGAACTCAATTTCTCAAAGGCGGTTTTGACAGTGCCTTCCCATCGATGAAAGGACTGATAGCCATTTTCATAATATTCCACTCGCTTTACCAGGGTGTCTTATTGGTCTGACACTCCTTCCACTCTACTGAGGATTATCCGTTCTCTATCCATTTGGTCGTTCATTGTCTCACCCAGCCTTTCTTCCACTTCTCCCAGAATTCCGACTGCTGTCGCATGGATCACTATTGCATAGGCGTGTGGAATTTCTTCTGTCAGGTCTTCTTGACCCTGTTGTGCTTCGCAATCGCCGCCTCCATTCTAAGTGATTCTAACTGTTGTTGGGTCGATAGGAAAGAATTTTCGCATTGCTTTTGGTAGGATGATATTCTCTCATTTGTTTAACTCAGTCTTTCGTCCGTCGTTTTGCTCAGATTGGAGATCTGCTCACTCGTTTGTTTATTCGAGTTGGAGATCAGGTCGCTCAACTGCTTCATCATCTCTGGTACTGTCATTGTTACGGTGGAATGAGTCTCGCTTGCACTAGTTACTCTGTGCTTAGTCTCACAATTCCCGCACTCCCATAATTGTTCGTGGTCCTCCGTTTCCTCTTCGAGTTTACTCTGCTCCAACCAAGTATCGTACGGGACATTCACACAATTTATATGACTCCACTCGTCACAGCTTGTACACTGTAATATGGGCTGGTCATTTTTAGGATTGCTGCAACATGATGTCTTCTCGTCTTGAAGGAGCACTTCATTGGGGAAAAGTCCCGGGACACAATGAAGGAGCCTTATGGTTTTATAACAATCGATATGATGGGAAAGTTGAACGATGGAATGTATAGAAACAAAATCGATTATTTCTTTATAATCGAGTAACGTTTATGATATCACGTTTAATGATTAATTGACGTACGTATGTACGTATATACATATCAAAGTATTCAATGACATGTTTATGGCTCTCGAATTTGATGTAAGAACACAGTTTAATTCATTACAGTTTGATATGCCTGATTTCGTAATTGTTCTCTTTCAAACTAGTCGTGATTATGATACAGAACAAAAGGATGCTAGTAAGTTTGATCAATGCAAAATTAAAAATATTTATTTAAAGAATGGTCGTAATGAAACATTCCCTCGTGAGAACTTAAATCTAGATATCACAAAGGCTGATTATCTTAAAACGTATGATAGCTATATGGCATTTAAGCGTTTGACTCAAAAGAATACTGATATGTTTTATTCCCAACAGAGTTTATCGAGATTCGCCCCATCAGGTATGTTATTAACACTAGTAACCGAAAGCAAGTGGTAGTAAATGAAAGAACGAATATTAAAATTATTGTGGATTTTGAAGAAGCAGTTCCTGCAAATACTTTTTGCACTGTGATACTAATAGCTCAAACCTCGTATATTTATGACGTGATGAATGAAAGGGTGTTGGAGCAATTTTAATTAAAGTTTAATATAGAAACTTAACTCCACACAAATATTATAAACGATTGTAACAGCTAATAACATAAGAATAAATACTAAAGTCTACGGAACTCGCAAGTTCATTGCAGCAGTAACACATACAAAACAAGATTCGTTTATACTCCTTAATAGCATAACGAGAATACTCTTCTTCTTCATTCACCATAAATATAAATGTTCACTATAATGCTAAAGTAGAAGCGGCTCTGGTCTATAATGTAAGGTACCATTCCCATAATCGCCTGATATAAGATTTAAGATTGAGAATTGAAGTTAAACATTTCCTTGCGGTCCTAGTGCAGTGCAGCATAGCAACGAATTATCTGTAATTGCTTATGAATGCTTCACTATAATGCTAAATCGGAATAGAAGCGGCTCTGGGCTATAATGTAATGTACCATTCCGGTATTAGGAACGAGGGAGAGGAAATTAGGCACTACGTCAAAAACTTTTCTAGTTACCTGGTAGCTATGAAACAAGTTTTTTCCACTACTACTACTACTATATGGGGAACGAAATTAGGGAACCTTTGGGGTACGAAATTAGGGAACAAATGCTCGAAAATGATAAAATACATTACAACCATGTGACTGTGAAACAAGGTTTTCCACTTACTAGGTGACCGTGAAACAAGGTTTTCATCTACTGCTACACCATGAACAATGCATCACTAGAGTCATTTGTGTATTTGTATATACACTTTGTGAGGCAAACATGCATCCATGAAGACCGAAACCTTTAGGGGGACGAAATTAGGTGACAAGTGACGTGGCAAGTGATATTACAAATGACAAGTATCTAATTCAAATAATCAATGTTGGTAACTAGAAATTTAAAAAAATAGAAAAAACTCTGGGCTATAATGTGCGTACCATTCCGGTATTCGCCTGGTGTAAGATGTTAGTTTAAGATGTGAAGTCTATACATTTCCTTGCGGTTCCCAGTGCAGTGCAGTAGATGCTTATGAAGCTACTATAATGCTAAAGTAGAATAGAAGTGGCTCTGGGTTGCAATGAACCGAAGCTTTGGAGTTTTGTTTGAACCGGAAATGAACAGGAAATGGTAATTTTCATTTACGAGAAAATAGACTTACATTATGTGAAAACAGCTATGTCCACTAAATGGTCATTACCATACTTGATGAACCTTTGACGTCGCTGAAATTCTCGTAAATGGTAAAATGCTATAGATTGTCGTGTCCCAGAACAGGCCTTTTTATACTACTATCGAAACCTATAACAATGAAGCTCCTTTCAACAATGAACAAAAAATAAAAATAAAAACCGGCTTTGATCATGCTCTTGAATTGGTTATGAACTTTCTTCCCTGAAAGTCTGAAGTCTCTAGGCTTGAATTTGTAGGAGCAGCATTGAAATTTCGTGTAACACTGAAAATACATTGGACATATACGGAGGTAGTGCTGCCATCTTGTTGGAGATGGTTGCTTTAGACTTTCCTTAAATTCTTGGTTTTTCTGCGTTACTGCTTCTGGAAGACACTAATTTGAACTGTCGTTCAAGTCCCTGTTCTATTTGGGTTTTAACTTGTTGTGCTTATTTTGAAGCAATTTCTTCTACATTCTTTTCTCTCTACAATTTCTCTAGTTACATTATCCTTCTTTCTTTACTCAGAGACAACGTCTATCCTTCACACAGCTAAACATACCTATTGGTAATGAATACGGGATCCTTGAGTTTTATTTTTTAGGTCCAGTGATCATGGGCGAATTTATGGACGGGTATTACCCCCCAGTAATTTCAGAAAAACTATGATAACCCCCGTACAGGCTTCCACCCTTAAAGTAATGGCACCCCCGAAGGTTTCTCTCCAAAATCTTGAAATGACTGGGGGGCAATGAGCCCCATAAATACGCCCATGCCAATGATGTGGGGAGCCTTATATTACCGCTTTGTCTGTCTGTCCGTCCCAACTTTCAACTAGGGAACTACTAGAGCTATGGAGGTGGTTGAGATATCTTTGAAAAGGTCTCAAAAAGACCAGGTCAAAGCCGTACAGATCATGTTTGTTCGTCCGTCGACAAATTTCGACTCAGGGCCTATTAGAGGCTAGAAAGGTGGTTGTAATACTTTCAGGTGACCCTCGGACACTTAGCGATTGTTACTAAACTCGCAGGGATAATTTGTTTTAAACAAAGGCTTTCGCTTTTTCGTTCTTGCAACTCAATTTGTGGAAACACGAGGTGAAAACAGAAGTTAAAAATTACGCTCCTGAGAGACATAACACCAGTAAAACAATTCCCACGTAAATCAATGGAAAGGTCATACCAAGATGGCGGGAGTGATCTACAACGTTAATTCAATGTTGAATGAAATAAAATGAAGAGCACAGGAATAGAACGTCCTTTGTCCGTTTTATTGATTTTACAGGAGAGCGTTTTAAAAGCTTTGAGTACACCTAAACATCAAATCGAGATTTCCTTGTAAGCGACGGACTATGCATGTTCTCTCTTTGTGCGACAGTTTGTTTAAAGAAAACTTTCAAAAAGCAAACAAATTTGTCTATGAAGGAATTTCTTTCCTAATCGTTCAGCTGAATTTTCATAGGCATAATTATGTTGAACACAGTTCCAAATTTGTCATGGTCACATTGGTTTCGATTGTTAAGCAGTACAAAGGAAGAGTTAAAAAAAAAAACTCTCACAACCTGCATTCGAAATTTTGCTTTCCTCTTTCCAATAGGGAGATTTACGGTAGCGCAATATCTCACGTGTTCGATTTGTTTTCACAAAAAGATTTTCACCGCAAATACCGTCAAACGCACACAATGAATGGCCTTGTGATAATGTAGTTCGTATCTTCCCGCTAGATGGCAAACCGTGTTTGCAAAATTACTACCATCAATGGAGGATAATACTATATTCTAACATTCTCTGTGCTACGATAATCCGAAGATAGATTTTTGAAGACGAACTATATTTTCCCCCCGATTGTTTAGGCATTATTTTCTTGAATGACTGAATAGAAATTCTATAATTTCGTGAGTAGTGCTCAGAACTCGTGGATAGATGTAAAATGTCCAAATTTCGCGAGTTAAAAATTACAATTTTACAAAGTGTTAAGAGCCATCTATTTATTCCGTGAGATTTCTTGAGTGTTTAAAATTTTCGCGAGTCGTGAATTTCTAACTTTCCCTATTTAATAGATCCCAACGAAAAAACTTAATGATTGATATTCATATAATTAACACATGGACTCTACAATATTTTATAAACACAGACAAAGCTTCTATTGTGCACTCTAAGCGAAATATGATATGCATTTATTAAGAGTGAAATAAATGAAATTAAGCTAATCGATTTGTCCAAGACATTTTGATCCTTCAATTCTATAAGTGGGTTTCTCTTTTATTGCATTGAACAATCATTATACTTTCAGAAAGCGTCTTTGTATTCGTGGCTGCCATCTACGGAACTAAATTGACAACGTCAGAATTTCAGCATCCAAGTACATTGTTCCTTCATTTTCCATTAGACTTTATACATACTATACAGTGTGACCGAGAATAAAATATACTGAAAGTTGCCAACACTGTACACCGTCGATGGTGTTAAGAAAGTAGACCTGTGCAGTGACAGTGTGACTTCAGTTCTTTTAGAGAACATGTGTAGTGAGAGCCGGTTCGTAAAGGGTTTGAGTGTTCGTAAAAAAGGCGTTTGTTGTGGATCATTATTTCCGCTCCTACGGAAGTGGTCGAAGTGGTGAGCGGGTCGTGAAACTTGCTTACAACTTGAGTTAAACTATCAGAAAGCTACTGCAACAAAGCGTACAGTGATATTGCTAGTTGCAAAATTCTGTCGAACCACGTCAGCGCTGTGACAACGTATAAAACGCGCTCAAGAAGAAAGTGATCAGCCATGAAGAACTTGTCTTCTAACACTCAATGATTTCAGCAAGACGAAGCCACTGCACACATCGCTAGTGAACCCTTACAGCTTCTACATCAGTATTTTTAAGACCGCATGATCTATCCGTGTCCTGCGCACTTACCCGATCTCAACCTGTATATGATGCTTAGTTGTGGGACATACTAAAGGGCGTGTCTACCGTGATCCAGTGCCTCATAATATTGAATAACTCTAATTAAACATCACTCGTGTGTTGCAATGCCAATTTCACAGAACACAATTGTGGCCATGTTTGACAGCTTGCAGAGAAACTTATGAAAACTATTTTATTTTGCATGGAGCGCACTTGGAGCATGCGTATTGAGTAGTTTGTGTGCTGCTTGTGTTCTGTTTATGATCAGATGCTGTATTGTACTGCTCGACCGTTCGTCTCTGTAACACTTTGCAATTCAGTATTCTCTATTTCCGGCTATACTGCATTTTTCCTACTAATGCAAATAGTGTCACACGAAGTGATCATGCACAGCAAAGTAAGAATCCATAACTCGTATACAGTCACGGATAGAACTATATATAAATCACAGCCATATTCGATCCACTATACTGGATGAGGCCACATAGCTACAATAATTGATACAGAAGTAATACTCCATACTAATATTGAAAATGAACAGAGGTAGATCAAATTTGAAAGCTAATACCGGGGTATTTACAGAGGTAGTTTGAGTCAACTTACATTAGAGTTATTGCGCATGAATACGAAGAATCATTTTTGGACAGCCAGAGGATGAGATTCTAAATTCTGTTGAAAGTTCGAGAATCTTGGTTGTTTGCTGTTAGTGACCTTGGTAGTTTATTTTATTCTTTTATGGTTGCTTTATGAGAAAAGATTTACTGAAAAGGTTTACGGACTGTTGTAGCCGCGGAGCACCCATAGAATTAGCTTTCGGAAGTGAAATAGAAGAGTAGTGAAACATCGTCAAATGGTTGTCTGGCGACGTTAAACTATAACTGTACGGAGAACAATTTTCTGAATGTTGTTTTGCCTGCCATCTATCAGTCACATAAGTGTTTTAATTCGTCTGTATATGGTAAGTTCATAGATATAAGTTTCTTGCGGTTTTTTTCCTAATCATTCCTCTGTGTCTTGTCCATTTTTCAATTTTATTGGCTAAAAACCTGCTCAATGATGGTTATTATCATTGTAAAAAAAATTGATCAAAATTAGATGAACCGATTCGGAGAAGTGCTACAAAGGATCTACACTCGCTTCATTCCAGTGACGATTCTTCCGTGGCACAAAGTATCCTTAAAAGTGAGCAGCGCTGCAATTATTAGGCGTAGTTTTGGTTGCATATCGTTCAGGGGGTTCAGAATCAATAGTCAATTACAGTATTACACACTTTATCGTGTTCTTTCTTCTCATAGGTTTAACTTTCAGTGCCCCCTTCCCATTCTTGAGGAAGAATGTTTATTTTCTGGGAAGGAAGCAAAGCTGAAACGAGTCTATACTTCGGACCCGGTGATCCGGAGGGCGAAGCAGAGTTTTCATCCTTTTCTTATTATACACCCTCCATTCCGAAAGAAACCGAACTTTTGAAAACAAATAGTACCACTAGTGCCATCTGTTGTAATATTTTACCGGTAGATGGCGTAGCCCCTCATTGACAACTGGTATAAATGTCATGACATTTGGATGCACGGCAACAAAGTTATTGCGTTTCAACTGTCAGTGTGTTGTGTACATCGGTCGGAAAATGAGTTTCAAACAACGAGCTGCAATTGAGTTTTGTGTTAAACTGGGTAAACCTTTTACTGAAACGCACCAAATGCTACAAAATGCATATGGTGATGAGTGTCTATCCCGTACGCAAGTTTACGAGTGGTTCAGGCGATTCAAATCGGGTAGAGAGACGCTGGATGATGACGAAAGATCAGGCCGTCCCAGAACCGGATTATCGGAAGAAAACATCGAAAAAGTGCGTGAATTCATCAAACATAACAAAAAAGCGTCGGTGAAAGTTATTGAAATGGAATTAGGCATTCCTCAAACAACCGCATACCGCATTTTGACCGAAGTTTTGGGCCTTAAGAAGGTTAATTCGCGGTTTGTACCACACAAACTTACCGAAGACGAAAAAGTTGATCGAATTGCGCATTGCAAAGACATTGTTAAAAGTGCTCGGCAGGATCGAAACTTCTTGAAATCGATTGTAACTGGTGACGAGACGTGGTGTTTTGAATATGAGCCCGAAACAAAGCGGCAAAGTGCTGAATGGAGAGCGCCGGATGAAGGACCACCCAAAAAAAGTCGCTTGGTGAAGTCAAAAGTTAAGGTGATGCTGATTTGTTTTTACGATTCAAAAGGAATTATCCACAAAGAATTTGTTCAGCCCGGCCAGACAGTCACTGGAGAGTTTTACTTGGGCGTCATGAAGCGTTTGCTGGCAAGAATTCGTCGTATTCGGCCCGAATATCGAGAAATCGGCAGTTGGACTCTTTTGGACGATAATGCACCATAACATCGTTCGCGACTTGTAACTGAATTTTTGGTCAAAAATCACATTATTCGTTTGCATCATCCGCCCTATTCACCAGATCTCGCTCCGTGCGATTTGTATCTGTTCCCGAAACTGCATTTGGCGATGAAAGGAAAGTGGCACGCATCGATTGAAGCCATTGAGAAGGCGACGACCGCCGTCCTAAAGACCATTCCAATAAAGGACATGGAGAAGTCGTTTGACAACTTGTTGGAGCGTGCAAATATGTGTATCGATGCAGAAGGGGAATACATTGATTAATAAAAATGATTTGTTCCAAAATGTACATTGTTTTTTTGTTTTTTTAAAACGTTCGGTTTCTTTTGGAATGGAGGGTGTACATTCGTTTGAACAGACTTTCTACCTGCGCTGACCGGGAGCAGGTGTGTTAATCCTACGACGCCGAAAATTTTCTAACAATAGCAATGAGACATAGCTCATTTCTCAAGGAATCTCGCATATTATAATATGGATTGATTTTAACCACAGAAACAAGACCGGTTACCGGGTCAATTGGGTAAAGATTCGATCATCGGGTCACCGTGTTAACTCAGTCTAGTGATTTCGATCAAGACCACGTCCCGAGTCATTCGGGTCACGCGGATGATGTTTCGGATCAGGTTACCGGGTCACGATTATTCGGGTCACGCGGATGATGTTTCGGATCAGGTTACCGGGTCATGATTATTTGGGTCACGCCGTGTCACCCAAACTGACCGGTTTCAGCTCTTGAAGGAAGGATCAAAGGAGGTGTTGGGATGAAATACCTCCGCGCAATCGTACTGCTATTCTTAATGAGCAAAGGGACCACCACACTTTATCGAGAAATGTGCAACAGAACACAATAGTTATCTTAATTATCCAATGAGATTAAAGAATAGACTTCTGCAGGTAAACATGCGTTTCTACGTGACATATATATTTTTTTCCAGCGCTGTCAAATTTTTCGAACACATTTTTGCATGTACATCTTCACACTAGTGCTTCTTACTCCAGTCCAAAACAAAGCTTCTTTGCATTACAGTGCTTTTGGCGACTACTAGGCCTACTCATCACATCTCTAATTACCACCATATTCCAGAGATGTCCGCCATTCGAAGAAAAAGAAGGCATTTGAAACATAAAACTCGCAATTTTACTTCCAAGTCTCAAGAGGACAAAAAGGGCAACATACCTCTATTCAATGTATCCCCCCCCCCC
>JAGDQP010003043.1:80765-97871 GCA_022664845.1 Lepisma saccharinum
CATACAGTATTTATATATATACTGTTTATTAATTTGTGTAACTGAGAAACCGACCTGTAAAAACGAAAGCTTTCAAGATATTTTCATCAAATTTTCTACAGTTGCTCACAAAATCCTGTGAAAATAAGTTTTGGCGCTGTGAAAATAAATTTCCTAAACTAAATTTTAATCCCTCTTTTGGTGATTTAAACTCAAAATGAACCTCGCTTATGAGAAAATCAATTTTAATTCAGAGGACCACTTTTCCTTGTCTAATTTTATTGATTAGTACCAAGAAATAAGTCAGGCGCTGATTTCTGTCCATAAAATATTGTAACATCTTTCGATCTCGATCTAC
The DNA here is from genome assembly GCA_022664845.1 of Lepisma saccharinum. Taxonomy (NCBI): domain Eukaryota; kingdom Metazoa; phylum Arthropoda; class Insecta; order Zygentoma; family Lepismatidae; genus Lepisma; species Lepisma saccharinum. The sequence continues at coordinate 81,103 of JAGDQP010003043.1, forward strand.
TTCACTTTATAGTTTGAACCCCCCAAAACAAGGGGGGTAAAATTTTGTTTCACAGTGTCAAAAGTGGATTTTGTGAGCAATTATAGAAAATTTCATGGAAATATCTCGAAAACGTCCGCTTTTACCGGTCGGTTTCTCACTTACACAAATTAATAAAGAGTCTTATGATATATTAAAAACGTGGTATTTAGGACAAGGATTGGTACCTAACTTTTGCATCAGAATGACTTGATAAAGTGCATCACAAAAATTGAACCGGATATTTTGACGTTGGCTCAGATTTCGCGCTAACCTAGTAAACTTGTGCAATCTTTTGTAACATTTTAAATCGTTTTGTCCTTTTTTTATTCTGTGTAATATTTGCTTTTCATTTGAAAACATGACAGTTGATTTGCTGTATTTGGTAATAAGTATCCTAATTATATTATCGAAAAAACTATTCAATCAATTACATTATCTTTCGTAAATATAAAAATAAGTAAAATAAAGTACCTTCTTTGAAATTTATTGGTTTTAGATTACAAAACCCTGGTTAATTTTTTTTCAACTCATCTCGTGACTCCCTTGCACACAACCCACGATCCCATGTTGAAAAACCCTGTTCTAGGATTTAGACATCACAGAGTCATGTATTGCAGTGGTTTTCAACCGTCGGCCCACCACACTATTGCCCAGGTCCTCGGCAAATTAATATATTTAATTATTTATTACTTATTTTGTAGATTTTGTGAATTTAAAATTGACATTAAAGTTTATATTTCTTGTTTAAAACATTAGAATCTGAAAATGTGATGCATGGCATCTTTAGAACGTCAAATAAAATATCTAACTTACTGTCATCTTCCCGGTCCTTGAAAGGTTTTCCCTGTAGTTTGAAGGTCTGCGAATATTAAACGGTTGAAAAACACTGATCTATTGGAGAGCAATTTGGTTCATTTATCTATGTATACACAAAGTTACAAACAACAAATTGTGTTGGAAATTGTCAACAAATTCAACATTTTTAATTTTATCTGGAATAGTTAACAGTTCTGAATCACTCTGACAGTTCAGCCAGGAATTCTACTACTATTTTCAGCTTGTGGGGGGGTCCACAGTCATACAGAATGCTTAAAAAAAAACGAAACTCGCACTTTGGCACACAAACTAACTCAAATAAGTAAGATTAGCAGTTTAATGGATAAAAAAAATAGATTTTTAACGATAAACTGTTGTCAAGTCATATAGTTTTCTTTTTTGACAAAAGTGTGTTCTATTATAGTAAACACGATATTCTCAGCGCCTATCCGAGTTCTGCATGAATGGATTTATAGGGGGGGGGGGGCATGGAGAGCATTGTTCCCCAGTCATTTCAGGAGTTAGGAGAAAGACCTTGGAGGGCATTACTTTAAGGGTGGAATCTATTCCGGTGGTTCTCATAGTTATTCTGAAATGACTGGGGGGCAATGCCCTCCGTACCCCCTATAAATCAGCCCATGGGGTTCTACTTCTGCAGTTTTTGTACCAGATACACTAAACTTTCTTTGGCTTCTAATTCCTAAAGATCGAGGGAGATTTATGAGTATGTTTCATGTCCGGGCCGTAGGGCCTATGGGGTCCATTGTTTTAAAATGGGGGCAAATGTAAAAATTGAGATATTTAAATTGACTTTTTTCGTAATGTGTTGTACACGTTCTGTCGAGAAAAAATGCTTATGAGGACAGATTTGTCCGGAGTCGCTATTGGATCTTAGTCAAGGATGTATTTAGGGACTCTCCCAAGATTCAGAGTTCTAGGTAGAATTATAATAATTTTAGGCCTAATTTTCTTTATTTAGTATACATTTCATGTCCAGATACCTTAAACCCCTGTCCCAGAAGTCCGTGGGCCCCTCCCAAAACAAACTTCCGAGGACGTGTTAATGTCCCAGGACCCCATTAATCTTAAAAGAGTCCAAATGTAAAATTTGTGATATTTGCATGATTCTTTTCCGAACTGTATTCTGTACTTCGAGACTATAGAGAAAATGTTTGCGGGAGGTCCGGGCCAGCATTGGATCGCAGGGTTCGTAATGAAACAAATATGTAAATACGCGCCAGAGTCTACAAAATAGAGGAAAATCTTAAGAGACAGCCATCAACCTTTGTGATGGGATCATCTAGGTCTGGGTTATTAAAACGTGCCCTGGCTGTCTTTCCATCAGGTCCAGGGTGATGCTTGTCAAGCATGCGGAGTACAGAAAAACAATATCTACACTCCGAATTGTTAGCTATATTCCGAAGAACATTTTGGTGTAACTAAATTGTCCCTCTTGTGTACGAAACGTCTATATTAGTATAAAAATAATGATACACAAAAATTACAGAAGTATTTATGAGAGAAAAAGAGCACTTACAAGTTAAATATCACGTCTAGTTCTATAAATGAAGTATAAAAAGATAAACATTAATTATATAACTTATTCAATTTCACAATTGATTAACGCAGTTAGAAACTGTCTTTTTGTAGCGTAACAGTTGAACATAATATAACTGCTTAATTTAAACACCCATGACACAAATATAAATGCCCCTACGGATGTTAAAATATATAGGCCCTAATACTCCAATTAATTGTTCAAATAAATTATGTAAAGGAAGTCTTCAAGAATTTACTTGGAATTTTGCCACGGATTTTTTTACTTTCGGATCACTGTGGGTTGGTGTAAACCAAAATTGGAGGTTTAGCAAGGTTTGAATCGATTTTTAACCGTAAAATTTTTAGGGTTGGTGTGTTCCAGAATTTAGGGGTTGACACTCTCTATTGGTATGGCAGAATCCTTCCGCACGGAAACCATAAAATTATTAACTTCGTATTTACGTAAACGTAAGCAGGCAGTAATTTTTAAAGGTTATATTTCAGAATATTTTGAGACACTGCCCGGAGTACCACAAGGTTCAAACCTCGGCCCTTTATATTTCTTTTAGTTGTTAATGATATATCTGAGTGCATCGAGAACTCCCATATTCTCTTATTCGCGGATGACCTGAAATTATACGCTAGAATTGAATCAATTGAGGACAATGCCAAACTACAAAAGGACTTAGATAATGTCAAAGAGTGGTGCGACAGGAATAAATTTGTAATTAATACAAAAAAGTGCAATTCCATATCTTTTACAAGGAAAGAAAAGTATGTTGAGTATAACTTCTCGGTTGATGGAGTAAATCTATCGAAACCTGAAACGGTTAAAGACCTTGAAGTTGTTTTCGATCCAAAATTAAACTTCGGGCGTCACATTGAAATGATCACTAACAATGCGTACAGGAATCTTGGGTATATTTATCGTTTTAGCAAGGATCTCCATCTTGACACAACACTTCTAAAATTGTATTACTCTTACGTGAGATCACAGCTAGAATACTCCTGTATTATATGGACTCCGAACACTCAGAAATATGTTAAAGCAATAGAGAAAATCCAGTGTAAATTTTTGAAATTACTAATGTATAGAAAAAACACATTATATCCTGCATACATATCATACAGGGAATTAGTGAGCAATTTTAATATACAAACTTTGGAACGAAGAAGGCATTTAAATGATTTAATATTTCTGTACAAATAATTACATAATCAAATTGATTGTATTGATTTAATTCCGAAAATTTTCATTCAAGTTCCGAACACTAAAACTAGATTAGGTAATAATGGGACATTCTATTGCAAAAAGCAAAGGATTGAAATTCTATATAAATCCCCAATTTGGAGAATGAGTGCTTTCTACAACAAAATTGAACCTAAAGTTAATGTAGATATATTTGGAATGACTTACAAAGAATTTAAAAGAACTGCAGGTGAAGTAATATGATTGCTTCTTGTATCTTGTAATTACTATCATGTACACGCAAGCACTGTAATTAAGCATATTGCCTGTTATGTTTTGAATAAATAAATAAATAAACAGCAGTGAATTTTAATGTATGTCCCTAGACCATGTATGTTCAATAGCGTTATGATCTCCTGAGAATGGACATAGAAGTTTCTGTTTCGGCGCGCATTTTTCGATAGTTTCCCTCAATTTTTATTAACTTTAAGAATAAGTCAAATTCTTTTCTCCTAGTGACTGATTCTTTTATTAATTATTATTGTTCTTATTGTTGCTGCTAAATTTGCCAAGTGTGAAATATTTTGATACGAAGTAAAATATTTGGAAAGGATTGTATTTAAAAATATTTCTTTTTTAAGGCCAGTGGGTTTTCCCGCCTTTTTTGTTTTACGTCAATTATTCGAAATTCCGTGCAGGTAAACAAAATTTAACTTTCGTTTCGTATTTCAATAATGAGTTGAATTAGCTTTAAGGAAATGTTAGTAATAACTTCAGGATTGTGTGCAGACACTTTGGGGACATTATTCTGTCCCAAAAATGTCTTCACACAATCGTGAAGTTACTAGTATAACCTTTCATTAAAACTGCTTGTACCCATTATTGAAGTACGAAACGAACTTTGGTCTGTGGAAGTTAAATTTTGTTTGCCTGCACTGAATTTTGAATAATTGAGGTACAACAAAAAGGCGGGAAAACCCGCTTGGATTCAGTCTTAAGAATAAGAAATGGCTCTAATTTACAAATTGGAACTTTAGTTAGAAAAACAAGAACCGACCTTTTTTGAAAGACAACCAGAGGAAAATAAAATTTGAATTATAAAATACACTTCAAGTTATTTTTTTAAAAAAACCTGATATTTTGTCTGAGGGTAGTCAAATTCTTAATATGAGCAGTGAGTGACCTCTTTATTTATTTTTTAAATATAATGTTATAACTGAGAAGATTTATCATAGCCTATACTTATGGAATCTAGCCCTATTGTGCTTTATTGTTCATAATTGAAAAGTAAAAAAAATATGGATTTTTATAAAAAGTAATGCACTATATACACTTTCCTGTCAAGTTTCTCATTCAAAATTAGTAGCTCTGAAACACTGATCACTAATATTCATAGATATTTTCAAAATTATGGGATTGCTACAAACTTAAAATTGTAATTAGGCCTACTGTTGTAAATAGATAAGAAAAACCGTTCCTTTTTTTTTCTAAAACTTCCGTCCTTTTTTTTTTTTAAAAAAAACAAGCCTTCCGTTGTTGTTTTTTTTTCCTTCAAATCAGCAATTTGTAATATTGCTAACGTCACTTTAACCGAGAATTACTTTTATATGGATAATTAAGAAGAAATACAACATAAATTAAACCCTAGATATTGTAGGATACAATCCGGCTTGCCCAGTTCTCAGTGTTGACAACTTTTTAAAAAAATATCCCATACCGTACCTGCCCCAAACTTATCTTAAACATCGTTCAGCACAATAGAATTAAGTTTCGATTGCCATCGACCTCAAGCACGACAGTTGTCAGTGTTGCCAGCCTATTTGAAAATTTTACTTATACAAATGACTTTATTAATAGAAATCTACACGTGTGCATTGATTTACACCAAAATTGACGTACATGTTGATTAGGTACTGGGGATGGTCATACAGGCACTCCAGGTGTCGTAGTTTGTCAGTGTTGCCAAATGATTAAAAAAATTCTAGATTACATATTTGTTACCATTGAATGTATCTGCATTGATTTACACAAAATGTGACATGTGCATTAGGTACCTGGACAGTTCATGTGGGTACTTTCGGAGCAGGAGTTCACAGTGTTGCCAAACAATTTAAAAAAAATAATTGTTTCCATATCGTTGAACGTATCAGGAGCAGACTTTGTATTTAAATACTGGAACCCTTCATACAGGTACTTCAGGTCCCATAGTTCACAGTGTTGCCAATCAATTTTAAACATTAAATATTTGCTACTTCCATAAGTTCGACGTAGCCGCACCAATCTGTGAGTAAACATATTCGACCCAATCAAAACATACTGTGGTTGTTTCCTGTACTCAAGCACCCAGTTGTCAGCGTTGCCACCCTATTTTAAAATTCAATTTTTCACCTGGCCGCCATACTGTTACGTGTCGATAACTATTACTATACTTTCAAAAAACCACAGAGGAGCCGCGGTACGTGGCTACATTATGATAACATTTGAAGCAATATTTCTCTGACCCTATTGCAACAGACTCAGAAGAAATTTATTACGAGAGTATTCATTATGAATACAACTCTTTTTAAATATGCATATAACATAAAATATTTCTTGTCACTATCTGTATTTATTTTCACAGTAGAGCTATGGGGCGAGGCTTGGAGCCCGGTGTATGAGGAAGCAATGTCCTCGAGTTTTTATAGTGAAACACAATGTACTAGTAAACACAAACATATATCTCTTCCCTTGAACAGAAGGTGGTTATTTCCCGGGATTTTGAGCTACAGATAATTGATTTTTGTGGAAGGTAATTATTATAAAAAATAGATATCTTCCTTGATTAACACCGTAATTAGAAATTAACGTGTTGTATACACAGGATGAGAGATTATTTATGTATGAATTCATAGTTTTTCTGTTTACAGTAAAGATGTCTTTGAAGTTGTATTATCTCTAGGAACTTTAATTATTTCCATAATTCAAAATATTTCTCAAGTTCCTTCGAGGTTTATTAGTACTTTATTACAAACTATACGAAATAACTTTAGTCCCTATGTTCTTAGTTAATTTCTTATGTTTGTCAGGGTGAAGATATAGGAAGCATAGCAATAAAAGGTGGCAGTGAATGCATAAACAATTCCATGATTTGTCTACAAAAAAACAAAGCAATAGTAAACTGGGATGAATGTGTGAAAGCTAAACTCGACTCTCGCTCATTACATTGATTATCTGCAGCGTAAAGCATTAAATACTTGCTGTGTGTAAAAATTAACACGACATTTTGAAAAATAAATAAAAAAGAAAGATTTTTTTTTTAATTGAAAAAGGTTCACTGAAAAAAAACAACGTTTTTTTACAACACTAATTTTAATACAGTATTTTGTTTTTGCATTCCTTTAAATTAAAAATAATAATAATTGAAAATTATGGATCTTAACAATGATCTCCTAGTAGAGTAGGTAAGATTGCGCGCATGCGTAGGAGATACTGCGCATTAGAATAAAATACCATTCGACGGTACGCACCAAAATTATCAAATACATTACATAGACTGTTTTGTTACAAAAAATTATAACTAAAGCAGCCTGATTGAATTTTCCTATTTTAAAATAATGTTACATTCCTTCCTCTTGGTAGTGTTGATAAACTTTTCTAATACAATCGTAAGTGGACAGAGGAAATAACTGATTCTGTGTGGTGATCGCAGTGAATATGTGTGAAGCAATGGGTCAGTAACAAAAATGACACAGCAATCTAGCTCTGATTTATAATTAGCTTACCTTACGTAAATGCGCAAATTCCCCTCTCATTGTATTAAATGAGTGTACTACGCAATCCCTCAAACTTGATGTTTGCGCCAACTATCCACATTAAGGAGGAAAGATTGCGCATCACATGGCTTGAGCGGAAATTTCCAGAATAACCACAAACTCCGTACAAAACTATTTCTGATAAGGAACTATGAGAGGTACTCCTTCATTTGTTATTATTTAACAGTAAAACATATCCATACACAACGTTTATGAAAATTAAAAAAAAAAATACCTTCTGTCGTTGACGTAAAGAAAAAATGATAAGTTTCAGTGATCATCTTCTATGAATATAGGAATGCAACTGACGAGTCTGCAGTAACGTATTCACTTGTATTTCACTCGCAACACGTCTGTCTCATTTCCCCCGCCTTTCCGGGATATGCGCAATCTGTCCTACCGCGCAATCTCTCCCGGCTTTACATTATACACGCATTATTCACTACACACATCCCTTTGCAGAGTATAACAAAATTGAAATGAGAAAATTTTTGTTGAATATTTTACAGGAATAATAAAAAAAAACTTATGACTGAAATAATAGCTTGGTTAGACGGCATTGTTAATGTTATCTTGTATGTATAACAACAGTAGTGCTACAGAAATCATATCATTGTGTAATATTCAGGGATTGTCCCACACGTCCCTAATAAAAGCAAATAAAACTTTGTTAGGGCCTTACTTGAACAATTTGTTTTGTTAACCACAAACAAGGATTTTTCTCTGTGAAGAAGCTTCCTAGCTCTGAAACCAAGAGTGAAACGTTCTCCATTGTTGTGTGAACGATGCTCTACGACTTATTGAATGCGCATGCGCAGAAAGTGAAATATGTCTTATCGTAACAACACATCAAACGTTTGCAGCCGCCATCTGAATAACTTATTTTAATAGAAACTGAAAATATTCTCAATGAATGGGGATTCCCCATTCCTGATTGATAAATTAAGAAGTGATTAATTCTTTGTGAGTACAAACATGTTAATGTCACTATTCAATTGGTGTAGAAGCTGTACTCCTGGAAGAGGTATATATATTAAGAGTTGTGATGAACTGGTTGAAGCATCACAAACAAGTGACAAACTTCAGCTCTGGGGAATTACCGTCTTGACGTAATGGTTAGAACATCGCTTACCCACGTTAGAGTTTATTATTATTATTATTTTCTCCCTAACTTGACCTTATAACTTCAGGAGATAAATATTCCCGGATATGGTGTTTAACATCCAAAGAGCTATTCATGTATTCAACGTATCAAATGAGTTTGTGGCGTCACTTTTGTCCATTCCTAGAGATTTTGTGACTTGCGAAGTTGTTAGTTTTTAGGAGTGACGTATTGACGGGTAAACCGATATACTGACTCATAGATATTCAATTCTGTAAACCTACGTATCTTTTTCCTACAGAAACAGAAGTCGCAAAAATGATGAATCAATAAAGTGTAAAATAGTGAGGAGATAATATTCTGTTAATGAGAGTATATCATATAAGGTCCTAACCAATATGGCGGCCAGTGAAACGAAAAGAGGCTTCACTAGAACTATGAATTTAATACCATTATTTTATTATTATTTAAACTGTAGTATATTGTGTAAATAACCACAGTAGTAGAATTAATTATCTCATTACTATTATTATTTTTAAAGGGCGAGAGGACAGGGGAGAGTAAAGGAAAGGGGAGGGGCGCTGGAAATGGTGAAGCTAGGGCGCCTAGACACATAGACCCGGCCCTGAGTGTAAAGCAAAAATTAGTGAATAGAGTTTTGTGGGATTTGAATAGATTTTTAACCGTAAATATTTTCAAATTGTGTGTGTGATCGAGAATTTGTGGTAATGACGCCCCCAGTGGGGAAGGGGTCTGGTAGAATCCCTGAACGAGATCAGGTTCGTGTTGAATGTTGACAAATTAAATCCAAGTAGAGAAAAATATTAGGAAGATAAGTAAGCAAGCTTGAGAGTAAGGTTGTAGCCAGAGAGTTCTCGAGGGGCGATGGCCCATACTAAAAGTTTCTTGCTCCACATAAAAATGTGCTTTTCCGAGTGTAAATAGAAGAAAAAAAAGATATTGTGAATGTGTCTCATAAATGATCTGAGGCATCCCTTAACAGTTTGTGTCAGGTATGGAACCTGCGTGAAAGACAGAGGCAGTTAGTCAATCTTAGCTTTCATATAATGTTGAAATTTGTTTCTGCAAATGACAATAAAAAAAATTCACGTTGATAATTCCTTTGTGTGTCATCAAAGATAACCGGCTAAATACAATCAATAAATGTGAACATGCGTCGTTAACATGATGTTAGGATCCAAAATGACACATCTCAAAATAAAATTTTACTATTTGTATCTTTTCATTTTAAATCAAAATTCAAGAACAGAATTTCCCTTTTTCCAGTTATCAAAATTAAATGGAAACAAAGAGTTTTTGTTTTAAGAATGATGTCGAAAAAAAATTGTGGTTGATTCGATAAGCAATAAAATTATGTAACAAAGATAGCAAAATTCCAAACACAATTTTGACTTTCTAATAGCTTCAGTTTTTATCATAATTTTGACGGAAATATTCAAAATTTCTGACTTTCAGGAAACAATTAAATCGAAAACAGGGCCATACACTTAAGACTTTTTTTCTTACTGGCAAAATGTTTTGAAGAATTTTCCCACACATTGTATATACAAGTACGTAGTTATTGGAGTTATAATGGATGTACTGAGCCCAACAGTGTTGCAACTTACTTTTCAGAATAACTAAGAAACCGAAGCAATTTAATTAGGAAACTCTGGAGCATGGGCGTCTGCAGCGGTGGGCAGGGGGTGCCATTATGATTTTTGAAAGCGAAACTACACCTTCGCACGGATTTATTGCTTTTTATTACATTCATTGATTTAGCGTTAGCGATATTTTGTACTCCTGCGGTTAATTTTTATCTACCCGCATAGTAGGCTACTATGAACTTCTAATTAGCGGTACAGAATCTGTGATAGTGAGGCGTTATTAATTTTCTTATTTTTAGCATATTTATCATTATTTCACAAATCTCAGAACTTTATTATTTCTACTATCCAAGTCATAGCCAACTCTAAGGGCTTTTCTACACGAGCAGGGAAAACGCGGCGATTTTACCACGAGCAGCCGCTCCTTCTAACAAAACTCATGTTTTAAATGTACATGTCTACAAGAACATTTTCACCACGCGGTTTGACACGTATATTTGTAAGCATAGTTTTCGTTAAAAAGACCGTTTTACTCGCGGTAAAATCGCCGTGTTTTCCCCGCTCGTGTAGAAGGAGCCTTAATTTATTAATTTATGACTTAAACAAGCCTATTGCAAATTCACTATTTCCCATGAGACGAGATCGAGTTTGTCTCGTCTTGAAACAACCTTGTCCAGAATATGTCTCGTATCGAAAAGCTGAATTGAATTTTATTTACGGCCTTGAAGCAGCTATGGCTCAGGCTGGAATAGGGGAGAGGGAAAGTGTCGACCAGGGCCTATATTGAAGTTGCCATCACGGCATTTGCCTGGTGTGACTAAGGAGAAACCCTGGAAAAACCTCAGTCAGGATGGTCGACCGCTGGGACCCAGGACCTCCCGAATGCTATCCCAACGCTTTACCACTGAGATACTGCGACTCGGTCTCGAAAATATGAAAATTATAAAGTTCTGTCTCGTCCAGTTTTCACTAGACATTTCTCTGTCTCGTCTCGTGGGGAACATTAACTATTCAATTTAACATATGTCGACAATTAGCCATTTCTATTTGACTGACATAACACAGGTTCCAACTTATTTTTGACTGATTGTCAATAATATAACTTACAAAGGAACAACAATAGATTTAACAATGTTAACCCCGTCACTGTTCTATTTTTATAATTATTTTTCGTTAAGGACTGAAGGGCAACTTTGGTCTATGCTCGTCACATTTCAGGGATGACACCGATCGTTCTGCAGGATCAAAACACGTGATTGTGTAAATGTCATTTTTGTGTTGACTTACCACACATATAGACTTACCTTGTTCAGCGTTTCCACTGTTTTTATCCTAAATCTCCAAACATTATTATGCTTGTTGACGTTGGCACTACTGTAAATATCAATTAACACACAGTTTCTAAATTCACAAGTGCAATACTTTCCCAATAGTATGAAATTATATAATTATCGACTCATGCTTAAACATTTTTTCCTGTCTTAGATAATATATATATATGTATATATATATGGTATGTTCCAGACCCTATCCTCACCACAATTAGGTATCAGTTCTAAATTTCAGATTTGTAATAATTTTCTCTATATTCAATATTTAAGAGTATCCCTAAACCTTATATGCAACTTTGCCCCCCTTCTGGGGAAAATTCTGTGGGCGCACGTGCTCAAAACCTTTTTGCTTTGTTTTCTAAGTCGTTCTTAAAAGTACTGTAGTTTGGACCATTGTTGCACTAAGCTCAGTTTTAACCTTAATTCTGTTCAATATATTCTATCCATTACTTTTGTATCAACAAATATATTTATTTTTTAAAAATCTTTTTAACAAGCTCAATTTTACTACATAAAGAGCTTAATTGTTGTAATGTAAACATTTATTATTATTATTCACATGCTAATCAGATTGTTGATGGTTGTTTCATGTTATGGTGGGAATCACGATACTTAAAACTACCGGTAAACAAACAAACTAAACGTTTGCTTGTCGCGGTAGGCGTGTCATGAGGCGGTCCAGTAAAGAAGGCATGCATGCAAACACTGCGTTTCGTTAGAGCGCTTGATTCCACGCGGGAATTCATTGATAAAAATAAATAAATAAACAAAACACGATACTCACCAATATCGCTTACAGAATCACAGCCTCCAACAAGGCTTCGGATAGAGAAGACAGATTTCGCAGCTCTCTGCATCTTATTGCCATCCCTTGACGGTGCGCTGACACCTTCGCGGGATTTGATGGTTAGGTCCATCCTTGTATTTTGCGTCTCATATACACACACCTTTATTTTTTTCTTGTTCAGAAAAGTTATTCGATGAAACAAAACAAACACAAACAAGGGGAAAAAAACAAAATTGTTTACACACACGTTTCGATACTTCAACACGCACACGCACAATCACGCCGATTCACGTTTTATTCATTGTACACACTTGAGTCACATTGTATCAACACACTCCATGCGCACCCAGCACGACTGCCATTTTCTTCACATCTCCGCCAGATGGCAGGATGTACTTTGTCTCATTTGTTTTCGTTGTTTGGGAATTAAGCCCCTCCTTCTTATTGTTGCTGGCAATAAGGACGAATTTCCTTTATTTCAACCAATAATATTGAACCTTATGTGCGAGATGTTCTAATGATACGAAGTGGCTCGTGTCCGCTACTATGCCAGTTCGTACAGAGAAAAAAAAAATCGATTACTCCTTTAGATTTTCCCCTCATATGAACACCATAGAGGAGGAAGTGGTAGTCATGCCGCGAGCCAATCAGATTTCACAGCTGTCTGGTATGGATAAAAGCTCCGCCTACTAATATATGTTTTTACAACGCCCTCTCGGGGCAGAAGAAGATTGCAGATAAAATGGCGCTAGTAATTAAATCAATTCCGCATCATTTATCAAGAAAAGGAAAAAAAAACAGAAACACTATAAAAAGAAAGAAAGATGAAAAGCGAAAAGTATACCATTAAGGGCGATAAAGCTTGTTTGGAGAAAAGTCAAGAAATATTTAATGAATGTATTCTAGCATTACAACTTCATAATCGTGCAAATATTGGCACAGTAACATTGATATAAGTTCTCGTTCTTTTTTCTACCCCGTCTCTCTCTCTCTCTCTCTCACACACACACACTCACAAGCAGACAAAACACACACACATATATGTATATATGCATAACCTAACCGGTATTACATACACTTAAAAGTACATGCACGTGAGAGAGAATTAACGTTAGTCTCGCTGTAACATAAAAACTCAATTGAATTTTATTTGAAGATAAGTTTGATAGCTGTTTCATTTTAATTATTTGGCTATCAAACACAGTAACTATAGATATTTTATTGTAGTAACAAGTACACTGAAAGTAAAACAAAAAGATAATAAACAGAAAATCCTGTTGTGTACAAAAAAAAATCAGACTTTTTGGTTAAAGACAGATCGATCTCATAGAAGTATTGAATTTCAATTTATGAGGCAAGCCATGGTGCAACATTTTACGCTTAACATAGCAAGCTTTCAACAAGTTTCAATCAAATTTATATCCTGTTATTCGGATGATATTCTCTAAAAGCAACAGGTTGTGTTATAGGGGCGAACAAAGTTTGTCCTCTCTTTTCAATGGCATAATCTGCTCCCAGAGAAGGGCATATTCCATACCAGGAAAAGGGCATTTTTGATAATCGTTGTTTTATTATAGTCAGGGGAATTATGATTTTAGAAACCGTGTGTGAGTTCATTACAGTCTTTGATTATAATCATAAAAAAAAAATCCGTTCAGAGGCGGTGATTACCGGTCAGAAGTGAGAGGGCAAAATAGCCTTTGTATATTGTTAAGTATGTTTGATGGATGTTCTGGTAGAGTTTTAAAAAGTGTGATTGCATAAATCGAAGGATAGTCTTGTGCATCATTTATAAAAAAAAAAATGTACTCGGATATTTAATTCATAAAATATTTTTCTAAATTGATTAAATACATTTACATGCAGGGGTGTGCTGGAGGGTGCTCGCGTGAGCCCTTTGCTACCGTAATTTCCATATATATTTAATGTACTGTACATTCTATGTCCACACACGTTGTACCTCCCAGAAGCCCGTGGACCCCTCACGAACCAACTTCTGGATAGAGGTTAAAGGTTATTGTCCCTTGAAATCTTCTGAAATGAATCCTGAACATATACGGCCGAACCCGACGAAGAAACGTAGTGTGCTACTAATAAGTGCTGCTAACTTGTGTTGATGACTTTAATTTTGGAGGTTTTTTTTTTTTTTTTTTGACACCGTGACTTTCCGAAACTGTGCGCCGGGGAGAGCTTCCGAAGTGTTATTATCGCGCGTAGCCTTCAGATCACTGCTATAACTTGAAAGAGTTAGGCCTGATTTTCATGTGAACCTTCACCACGTGCTTCGCTTACTATTTCTATAAGTAGCCAAGAAAAACTTGCTTTACACGTAGAACACGTACTTAAACACTTGTTCCAATTGACTACTTTCCCAAATCGCAAGGAAAGAAAGCAACGCACGCTTGCATGAAAAGCTAGACTTAAATTTCTAAATGTGTATACCCGTATAGCATGCTCATTACAAGCTTAATTTTCACTAAGTAGTCACGATTGATCCCTATAAGAAGCTTGATTCAAGCTTGACGTAGACAGTTGTGTTAATATATTTGGCCGCTAGTGTCGCCACTGAAGAATATCACATCGCGTCGTTTTAATCTTGTTTGAATTTTCATATTGTGTTGTTTTATATTTTGACAGCACTTGTGTGTTACTGGAATTCCGTGTTGTTTAAGATACAGATTGTTTTAGTTTTAATATTAATACTTGTTTCCATTTGAGACACCTACACATGGTTATGGGAATATAATCTAGACCTTGCACTAAACCTATTTATGTTTAGTATAGTTTAAGCTTGCAATAACAAGCTTCTTTCACGTTTGTTCTGATAAGATTTCAATAAGCTTGTCAGGTGCCAACGTGTAAGCATGATTCAAGGTTCATTTAATCTTCAGGCTTGTTATGATAAGCTTGAGTTAAGGCAAGCTTTTAGACTTGACATGGTAAGCTTCCAATAAGTTTGAAATAAGGTTACTTTGTTATACGTCGTTCTCGCGAGAGTATTATTCCGAACGGTGAAAGTGATTAATCAACAATATATATATATAACATATATATAACATGATTTTTACCTAATCTGACATAACGCAATGTACCGTAACTTGTAAAATTTGCGTATATTTAAAAAATAGCCAAACCTAACTTTTCTTACGTGCGTTACTAGAATCAAGGTAGACGTCCTACTTGATCTGAGGTTAGCAGCAGAGGACGTAATGATGATGAGAATTGCGGCTTGTATTCTCATGGACAATAGGTCCCAAAGTTTGTACACGGAATTTCTTTCGAACATCTTGTCCAATTATGTGGTTCTTTTCTTGGAACAGCTTTCACTTTCTTTAAGACGAAGCTTGTAAGTAAAGAAAATTATAACTCTCATAAGGCTACTTGAACGTATGTTCAAGATCATTACCGACAACGAGAAATATACATTACACTTATACGCTACTGGTACTTAAAAAAAAAAGAAAAAAGAAAAGAAATTGACTGCAATTTTGTAAGCATGTATGTGTGACTTAACCTTCTGATTGCGTTGTTAACGAAAATCCCAAAACCCACTCGCCTACGTGCTTTTCCGACAGACGTTTCTTAACAGAGACTTAACTAATAGTTGCTTCTTTGCTTGACCGCTAGATGGACATAGTTGCCTTTTCTCTACGTTGTATTTGAGCCTCAAATTAGCCCCATCCAATTTTACTCGTTGGTTTCGATATTTCTTTTAATTATGTGCTAGAAATCACAGATGGCTCTCTCACGAACTCAACTGCTTGTAATAACACAATTATATTATATCTTTATTTTCTTTTTCTTCGTGTGAAAGAACTAATAATGCTCTTTTTATTTTCGTCGTTGCTCCCACATCCTGTTGTTTAACCACAGAAGACGTCTAAAGGCCAGAAACGTGAGATTCCACATATGAACACGAAAGATTTATATTGATGTTAAAAAGTTTACTTTCTACAATACGAATTTAGTATATCGTAAGCAGCTATCAGTTATTGAAAATAAAATTGGTTCTTTTACGGAAATATTTATAAATCGTAGTGAAAAATGCTTTTATTCAATCAAGTTTGCTAGAGTAACCAGAATTATGCTTTATTCAGCTGCAAATTATGCTTTTCATTTTACAACATTATGCTTTCTGTGCAATTATTATCAGCATTACACATCAAGTTCACTATATCAACATGCACGGCAGTGCATGAGCCAAGTTCTTCACGTCAGAAAACGTCAGCACTGCCAGAAGCATGTTATACAGGAACAAGAGTTTATGGCAAAATCGACGATTTGGGGGCCCCGTAAGAAAAAAGATGTTAAAGATAGGAATATGAGCGTTTGCCGTTAAGGAGATATGGTAAATATCTGCAGATGTACAAAATTTCATATTCGTATCTCAAACTATGTTCTAGTTGTGGACCCCTGAAATTGCACATTTTAGGCTAACTGACTCACTCACTCACTCACTCACTGACTGACTGACTGACTCACTCATCATATTGTTTAGGGTGTTTGGAGTAAGCTAGAAACATGAAATTTGGTATGAAGGTAGAGGATGATAAGTAGATAAAGGAAAAATTCCGACATTTTGAAAA
>JAGDQP010003044.1:0-29704 GCA_022664845.1 Lepisma saccharinum
TGATTAAGAATTTACAAGAATTATAGAAGAAACAATTTGATATGTTTTTCACGTTCAGGGAAGATGAAATAGCTCAGAAAGTATACCACTTCAAATGATGTGAACAATGTGATCACTTTTCTCTTGTCAAGTTTCACTAGTCAATATTTATGCAGTCGAAGCAGTTAAAGGGGTTCTCACCTATATGTGGGGTATACTAACTTCTCTTAAATTATCGCTAAATAAGCAGTTATAAGGTTTTTCTCCACTTCCTCCTGTCAGAGTCAATTCATTGTTAATTAGTAAAGAAATTAGAATATAAGGTTTCTCACCTATGTGTCATACTATTGCAAGTGTCATAAAGAAAAGGCTTATTACTATTAATTCGACCAATTATCACAAGAAAAATCCTACAGTTGCACTTCGAGCAACGTTTGCATGCGATTAATTTGATAATATATCACTCCAACTAAAAACCCTAAATAGTTTAATAAAATTATTTCGTGTATAAATGGGCCACTTCTCATATCATCGAGATTAATAAAACATACCAATTATCTTGATCCTTAGATAAAAAATTACAATCAAAATTGTATTAGTAACATGCATAAGGCTTTGCTCAGAATGAGCAATAGATGGCAGATTATGGCCACTGAAACGGATAAACTGGGTTATTTAACCAGAGTGAAGTATATTTGTCTTGGTTACTCCGATCATAACATTGTATATTA
Source organism: Lepisma saccharinum (assembly GCA_022664845.1). Taxonomy (NCBI): domain Eukaryota; kingdom Metazoa; phylum Arthropoda; class Insecta; order Zygentoma; family Lepismatidae; genus Lepisma; species Lepisma saccharinum. Next base: position 711 of record JAGDQP010003044.1, read on the forward strand.
TCATCTCACTCGAAATACACATGAAGGCAAATTATCCAGCGCCGAGAAAATAGATCACACACTAATTAATTCCAATGCGATTAAGCAGTCAAGAGTCCAATCGATTCTATTATTCGAGAACAATATAAGCAGAATCACACAGACTGCAAACAAAACTATTCGTCGTGTTACCTTACTGACTCTTGATTACTACCGGTTGGCTAGGACACTGGCAAAAATCCTTAATGACACCAAACGTCGTACATGAGTAAACACTTGTTAACTGTTCGTTGATAGGATCGATGTGAGTCGACAGTTAACTTCCGCTGTTTCGATATGACCCACCAGTTGAATCGATAGAATAAATGCAAATGGCTGCACATAAAATAATTGTATTACATGTAAAATGTACCACTTTGTCACACAAAGAGAACATTCAAAGAGTTAAAATAAACGGAAAGCATCACTGCCACACTAAAAGTCACTTCGTTAAAAATTAGTAGTAATTTAAAACAATTTCAAGGTATAAAGTGCACTTGTCGTTTCCAGCTGACCGTAGGTCACGATCTTTGTTTACATTTCAAAATTCGTCAAAAATTCAAAAAGCTTAGGCTTCTAGAATACTCTAAAACTTTATGCACTCAACTACACTAAAATATGGATGAACTTCGTAGAAATTCCTGTTAATATAATAAAAAATCCGGGAGCTACAGTACTGTTGTTCTGCAATCTACAACCGGAAGTCTCAATTCCGTTATTCAACTAATTACTATTACCAATAGCAATATTACTAACGTTATTCAATGAAGTATTGAGAAACTGATTGATATGGAGCTCAAAACGACGTCTTATCGCACTTGTCTCGTCTGATCATGTAATAACTAACATAAAACACCATAAGTTTAATTTTAATACCACCACTCTGAAAATTCATTACTGCTGCAAAGCTGATGTTCTCAACTGTAATTCGCTGTAGTACTTTCACCGCAAATCGTATACAGTTATTCATTTATTTCCGATTCGAGATGTGCCAGTAAAATCATGTTTGCTAAAAAAACATGTTGTTAAATTATTACCGTTAAATCAGCATTGGAACATTCCTGGTTAGATTCGATAAGGTTAAGAACACTTTGATTGTGAGGTCAAAACGACATCGTATCGCGCTTGTCTTATCTGATCATGTGATAACTAAGATAAAACACCATAAGTTTAATTTTAATATCACCAGTCTGGAAATTAATTACTGCTGCAAAGGCAGTTCTCTCAACTGTAATTCGCTGTATTACTATCACCGTAAATCGTATAGACTTCATTCATTTATTTCCGAGTCTAGATATGATACTAACATCGTTGAGAAATAATGTTGCTAAATTGTTACAACTAAATAAGCATTGAAACATTCCTGGTTAGATTCGACAAGGATTAGGAACATAGCGTGTGATCATTATAATCACCTGATAATCTTGTATTAGTATTTATGTGTTCTAATCTACAATACATTGCGAAGCTATCAATGCTGAACTAGCAGTCATATCGTTCGAGTTATTCGCCAAGATATTTCGTGAACTGTGTCTTACAAGAGTTCTATTCTACTTAAAATGCATTTTATTTGGTAAACAAAAGTCATTTTCAACTTTATTTGCTCAAAAGCCCAAATCTCATACTACAATAGCATTAAGATTGCATTTTTAATCACGGTCAAGCACAAAATCAATAATTTCTTATAATCGTTACAAGCTCTAGCCAAATTGAAAAAGTCGTTGCTATGTGATTAACAATTTTGGCCTTAACAATGCCCTAAAGTGGAATGCATTTTTTTGTAGAATGCGTTTATATTACTAACGTTATTCAATGATGCATTGAGAAACTGATTCATATCGAACTCAAAACGACGTCGTATCGCACTTGTCTTGTCTGATCAAGTAACAGCTATCATAAAACACCAGAAGTTTCATTTTAATATCACCACTCTGAAAATTTTTTACTGCGGCAAAGGCAGTTCTCTCAACTGTAATTCGCTGTAGTACTTTCACCGTAAATCGTATAGAGTTCATTCATTTCTTTCCGATTCTAAATGTGCCACTAACATCATGTTTGTTAAGAAACATGTTGTTAAATGGTTACATTTAAATCAGCACCGTAACATTCCTGCCTAGATTCGACAAGGATTAGAAATATAGCGTGTGATCATTATAATAAACTGATAATCTTGTATTGGTATTTATGTGTTCTAATCTACAATACATCGCGAAACTATCAATGCTCAACTAGCAATCATATCGTTCGAGTTATTCGTCAAGATATTTCGTGAACTGTGTCTTACAAGAGTGCTATTCTACTAAAAATGCATTGTATTTGGTAAATAAAACGCAATTTCAAATTTGTTAGCTTAAAAGCACAAATAACAAACTACAATAGCATTTAGACTGCATCTTTACTTATATTCAAGCAGAAAAACGATAATTTCTTATAATCCTTATAAAGTCTAGTCGAATTGATAGAATCGTTGCTATGTGATTAACAATTTTGGCCTTAACAATGCCCTAAAATGGAATGCATATAGTTGTACAATGCGTTTATATTACTAAGGTTATTGAATGAAGTATTGAAAAACTGATTCATATCGAAATCAAAACGACGTATTATCGCGCTTGTCTTGTCTGATCATGTAATAACTAACATAAAGCACAATAAGTTTAATTTTAATAGCACCACTCTGAAAATTCATTACCGCTGCAAAGCTGATGCTCTCAACTGTAATAGGATGTAGTACTTTAACCGTAATCGCATAAAGTTCATTCATTTCTTTCCAATTCTAGATTGCCACTAACATCATGTTTGTTAAGAAATCATGTTGTTAAATGGTTACCGTTAAATCAGCATTGGAACAATCCTGGATAGATTCGACAAGGATTACTAACACTTTAATTTCGAGCTCAAAACGACATCGTATCGCGCTTGTCTTATCTGATCATGTGATAACTAACATAACACACCATAAGTTTAATTTTAATAGCACCACTCTGAAAATGCATTACTGCTGTAAAGCTAATTCCTTCAATTGTAATTCTCTGTAGTACATTTAGCGCAAATCGTATACTGTTCATTCATTCCTTTCCGATTCTAGATGTGATACTAACATCATGATTGTTTAGAAACATGTTGTTAAACGGTTAGATTTAAATTAGCACTCTAACATTCCTGGTTAGGCTCGACAAGCATTAGGAACAGAGCTTGTGTTCTTTATGAACACCTGATATTCTTGTATTAGTATCTGTGTGTTCTAATCTAGAATACATGGCGAAATTGTCAATGCTCAATTAGCAGCCATATCATTCGAGTTATTTGCAAAATTATTTCATGAACTATGTCTTACAAGAGTTCTATTCTACTAAAAATGCATTGTATTTGGCAAACAAAACGGAATTTGAACTTGATTATCTTAAAAGCACAAATAACAAACTACAGCATTTAGATTGCTTTTTTACTTACGTTCCACGAGAAATGCGATAATTTCATATAATCCTTATAAGTTGTAGACAAATTGAAAGAATCGTTGCTCGGTGATTAACAATTTTGCCAGTAATAATGCCTACAATAAAATGAATATTGTTGTACAATGCGTTTACATTACTAACGTTATTCAATGAAGTATTGAGAAACTGATTGATTTCGAACTCAAAACGACATCGTATTGCGCTAATCTTTTGATCATGTAATAATTAACCAACACAAAGACTAGAAGTTTCATTTTAATAACACCACTGAAAATTCATTTGTGCTCCAAAGTTGATGCTCTCAACGGAAATTCGCTGTAGTACATTTAACGCAAATCGTGTACAGTTCATTCATTCCCTTCCGAGTCTAGTTGTACCAGTGAGATCATGTTTTTTAAACCATGTTTGTTAAAATGTTAAAGTTAAATTGGCTTTGGATCATTCACGGTTTGAATTGTCAAGCATTATTAACACATCTTTATAATAACCTGATATTCTTGTATTAGTATCTTTGTGTTCTAATCTAGAATAAATGGGGAAATTATCAATGCTCAATTAGCAGCCATATCATTCGAGTTATTTGCCAAGTTATTTCATGAACTATGTTTTACAATTTCAATGAGGGTGAAAGGAATGTTAACACTATTAGACACTTTTTGGCCACACACACTTACATAAATACAATTGTTTGTACAACACTTATGAGGTATGATTTACCTAAATGGTCCGCTAGAAATGTAGAAATAGATCGCGTAAACGCTGAAATCATGCATCTCCAAAAAACTTTCAAAAACTTGTTTGTGTTAGATATCCATAATATTGGCCGAAGATTCCACACGCCACAGGGACTGCATCTGAATCAGTTAAGCAAAACACTGATTTGTGATCAAATATTATCGATTCTAAAAGATTTTCCACATAAAACACAAAATATCATTGCTCTTCCATGGGAACCTTTGGGAAACTAATGGACGCACCTGCATCTCTTAGGTTGTAGGTGAGACACTCTTCTCTTACTCCTCCTCCCATAATTACTTTTGATTATATGTTAACTCATCTAAATCGACTAAGTTGCGACTCTATAAAACCATGTATAGGTGATAATATGTTTGTTATTGCACACATGAATATTCAATATTTAAGAATCAAAATGTCAGAATTGGAAGTGTTGTTGGATGAATATCCATGTCATATTGTGTCTTTAAATGAACACTGGTTAAACGAAAGTGAAATATCACTATATGTCCTGACTAGTTACAAGTTATTGAGTTATTATTGTAGAGGTGAAACTGGATATGGTGGTGTGTCATTATACATGCAGAAAAATGTTGACATCAGGGTCGAGTTGTTGGATTTAGAATCGCTTACTATTGTTAGGGATTTTGAGGTTTCGGGAGTGGTACTGATTGATCTAAAAATCATCTTAGTATCCCTCTATCGCACACCAGATGCCAATATTTCAGTATTTAAAGACCACTTTGAACTTTTGATTAAATCATTAGATAAGTATCTTAACCATAGATTGATAATAGTTGGAGACTTTAATATAGATGTTAATGAAGACTGTTCGAATGTATACGATTGCATTAATTTATTTTTATCATTTGGTCTCAGATATTTGAATAATTTACCTACAAGGATGAATGCTTGCCTTGATAATGTTTTAACAAGTACTGAGTTCAATTCTCCAACATGTGGCACGTTTGATCCATTAATGTCTGATCACGCAGGAATATGGTTCTCTATCCAACACACTCCTTATTCTAAAATAAATAAATCCTGTATTATATATAGATTACTAAGAACAAATAACTTGTGTGAATTACGTGATCATCTACTCATGATAGACTTAAATAGAATAATTTCTGCAAGTCGTGATGTCAACTCAGCTTGGAATTTGTTTACTAGTATTTTAAGTTCTGTATTATCCCGATGCTGTCCAATGATTAAAAGGCATCTCAATGAATCTAAGCGCCCGGTTAAGAAATACAATGGTTGGTATAATGATGAACTTGCATCGTTAAGAGTATTGGTATTCTATTGGTTCATAAAGGCAAAAACTGATACAAATTATATCAACACTTATAAGTCAGTAAGGACACGATATAAATAAGCCGTTAAAAATTCTCAAATTCAAGAAATTGAATCTTATATTCAGAATTCTCCCAATATGGTCTCATCTGCTTGGAAGCTCATAAAAAGGGCGACCAAAGTTTCTACTGAACTGCAGGTAGATATCTCACCTGATACATTCAATAGACATTTTGTTGATAATGTCTTTCAACCCCTCACGACTGATGATAACATACATGATAGAGAATTTAGCGGTAACTTTCTTAACAGGCAATTGTCTAATCAACCCTTTTCAGTTACCACTATCACTCCAACGAAACTGGTTTCACTTGTAAAGAAAATAAAAATATCACGTAGTGAAGATGTATTTGGTATGTCTTCATTAGTTTTAAAACATATAATTGATATTATTTTGACACCCCTTGTAGATTTGATAAATTGGTCCGTCTCGAATGCGTTTTTTCCGGACTGTCTACAAACATCTATTGTTGTTCCTATATATAAGAAAGGTGACAAACAACAAGTTGATAACTACAGACCAATTACTCTTGTTTCTATATTTTCTAAGATATTTGAACACTGTTTGTTATCTCAATTGTCCTCTTATTTTTTTCAGGGTAATATAATACACAGCTCACAACATGGTTTTAGATGGGTGCCTCCACAATTTCTGCTATCATTGAACTTGTCAACTCAATTCATCACAGTTTTGAACAGAAAAATATTACGTCTGCTATCTTTCTAGATTTGAGTCGAGCCTTCGATACGATCTCACATCCTATCCTTTTGGATAAATTACACTGGTATGGGGTCTCGACTAATACAGTCAATTTGATTCGCTCTTATCTTATAGATCGAAGACAAATTGCAAAATTTTATAATACATTTTCCTCAGTAGAATTGGTAAAACGTGGGGTATCCCAGGGCTCGGTTCTTGGCCCTTTTTTGTTCTCTGTTTATATTAATGATTTTCCTATTTATTTAAACTGTAAATCAATACTTTACGCTGACGATACTACATTGATCTCAATAGCTCACAATCTGGATGAAATACACAGTCTAAATGCTAACACTTTACAACTTGCATCAAAATGGTTAAAATATAATGAATTGGCTCTTAACAATTCCAAGACTGAGTCAATGTTGTTCTCATTAATACCGAATATTATCTCACAGAATCAGTCTGACTGTATTAAGGTACTGGGTATCACAATCGGTCCGAAATTGACTTCGAGTAATCATACGAATGCGGTATAGCCAAAAACATATATTTATTAAAAAGGCTGAGACAACTTGTATCTCTTAGAAACTTACTAATGGTATATTACGCTATGATACACTCTCACCTATCTTATGGTGTAGCCTTATGGGGTAATTCCACCGGAGAAAAAAATGTCTTCTATTGGGAGAAAAAAGCTTTGCAATGTATGCTAAAAATGGGCTCCAGAGACTCCTGTAGAGAAGCTTTTAAATTTTATGGTATTATGACCCTTCCCTGTATATATATTTTTCATTGTCTCGTTTATATTAAATCAATAATTAATAATCTACCAACCATTAATGGACAACATAATTACTTCACTACAGGTTGTGACAACCTAATAACTCCACGATCAAGGTTAACCAAACTGTAGAACAATTACAAAATTAATCGGATAAGATTTTTTAATTTTTTACCTCTCGAAATTAGGAATCTCGACATCTCAAGTTTTAAAGGTAGAATAAAAAAGGTCTTGAAATTTTGCAGTGGATATTCGCTTCAAGAAGTTGAAGAAAATATGAGAGCGTATTATAATTAAGACTGTATATGCCTGTTACGTGGTTTTTAAAAATAATGTACTCTTAATCATAAATTTTATACAAGGTTTATACCAGTATACATAATGTAAATTTTAAGAAACTTTTTAACAATTGTAAGATTTTTTATTATAAATGACTGAATATGCATATATGTATCTTTGTATTTTTACGATGTTGATAGCAGTAACACTGTTCAAAAATTGAAAAAGATGAAATGAAAGGAAATAATATAAAGCCATTCTACAACAATATGGATTCCTTTGTAGGACACTGTTGCGGCAAAATTGTTAATCACTCAGCAACGATTCTTTCAATTGGACTAGACTTTAAAAGCATTATAAGAAATTATCGATTTTCTGCTTCAACGTAAGTAAAAATGCAATCTAATGCTATTCTTGTATGATATTTGGAATTTTAAACTAATAATGTTGAAATTGCGTTTTGTTCATCACATACAATGCATTTTTAGTAGAACAGAACTCTTGTAAGACAGAATTAATCAAATATCTTGGCAAATAACTAGAACAATTTAACTGCTCGTTGAGCATTCATGGTTTCGCAATATATTGTAAATTAGAACACATGAATACCAATACAAGTTTATCACGTGATTATAATGATCACACGCTATGTTAATGATTCTTGTCGAATCTAACCAGGAATGTTCCAGGCCTGATTTAAATGTATCCATTTAACAACATGACTTCCTAACAAACATGATGGTTGTTGTAAATCTAGAATCGGAAAGAAATGAATGAAATGTATACGATTTGCGGTGAAAGTACTACAGCGAATTACACTTGGGAGAATTAGCTTTGCAGCTGTAATGAATTTTCGGAGCTGTGCTATTAAAATTAAAGTTACGTTGTTTTATGATAAGTAATACATGACCAGACAAGACAAGCACGATAAAACGTTGTTTTGAGCTCGATATCAATCAGTTTCTCAATACTTCATTGAATAACGTTAGTAATATAAAAGCATTGTACAACAATATGCATTCCATTGTAGGGCACTGTTACGGCAAAATTGTTAATCACTCAGCAACCATTCTTTCAATTGGACTAGACTTTATAAGGATTATAAGAAATTATCGATTTTCTGTGTAAATGTAAGAAAAAATGCAGTCTTAATGATATTGTAGTACGATATTTGTTCTTTTATGGTAATAAAGTTGGAATTGCGTTTTATTTACCAAATACAATGCATTTTTGGTAGAATAGAACTCGTTTAAGTACAATTCATGAAATATCTTGGCAAGTAACTCCAACGGTATGACTGCTAGTTAAGCATTGATAGCTTCGCAATGTTTTGTAGATTAGAACACATAAATACCAATACAAAGTTGTCAGTTGATTGTAATGATCACACGCTATGTTGCTAATGTTTGCAAATGTAACCAGGAATGGCAAAATGATAATTTAACTGTAACCTTTTAACAACATGATTTCTTAACAAACATGATGTTAGTGGCACATCTAGAATCGGAAAGAAATGAATGAATTCTATACGATTTGCAGTGAAAGTACTACAGCGAATTGCAGTTGAGAGCATCAGCTTTGCAGCAGTAATTAATTTTCAGAATGGTGCTATTAAAATTAAACTTATTTTGTTTTATGTTAGTTATTACATGAACAGACAAGACAGGCGCGATAAGACGTCGTTTTGAGCTCGAAATCAATACGTTTCTCAATACTTCATTGAATATAAACACATTGTACAACAATATCCATTAAATTGTAGGGCTTTGTTACGGGCAAACATGTTAATCACCCAGCAACAATTCTTTCAATTTGAGTTCAGTATGATAAGAAATTTTCGATTTTCTGCTTGAACGTAAGTAAAAATGCAATCTTAACGCTATTGTAGTATGATATTTGTGTTTTTTAAGCTAATAAAGTTGAAATTTTGTTTTGATTACCAAATACAATGCATTTTTAGTAGAATAGAACTCTTGTAAGGCACAGTTCATGAAATATCTTTACAAATAACTGGAATGATATGACTGCTAATTGAGCATTGATAGTTTCGTAATTTATTGTAAATTAGAACATAAATACCGATACAACTTTTTTAGGTGATTGTAATGATCACACGCTATGGTCCTGAAGGATGTCGAATCTAACCAGCAATGCTGAAATGCTAATTTAACTATAACAATTTAACAACATGATTTCTGAAGAAACATGATGTTAGTGGCACATCTGAAATCGGAAAGAAAAGAATGAACTGTGAACGTTTTGCGGTGGAAGTACCTCAGCGAATTACAGTTGAGAGCATCAGCTTTGCAGCATTAATGAACTTCCAGAGTGCTGCTATTAAAATTAAGCTAATGGTGTTTTATGTTAGTTATTACATGATCAGACAAGACAAACGCGATAGAATGTCGTCTTGAGCTCGAATTCAATCAGCTTCTCAATACTTCAGTGAATAATGTTAGTAATATAAACGCATTGTACAACGATATGCAATCCATTGTATTGCATTGTTACGGAGAAAATTTTTAATCACCAAGCAACGATTCTTTCAATTTGACTAGAGCTTACAAGTATTATAAGAAATAATCGATTTTCTGCCTGAACGTAAGTAAAAATCCAATCTTAATGCTATTGTAGTATGACGATATTTGGCCTTTAAGCTAATATAGTTGTAATTACATTTTGTTTACCAAATAGAATGCATGTTTAGTAGAACAGAATTCTTGTAAGACACAATTCATGAAATATCTTGGCAAATAACTCGAACGATATGACTGCTAGGTGGGTATTGATAGCTTCGAAATATATTGTAGATTAGAACACATAAATGAAAATACAAGCATATCACTTGATTATAATGATCACAATATGTTCCTTATGCTTGTCGAATCAAACCACGAGTGTTGAAATGCTAATTTCACTGTAACCAATTAACAACATGATTTCTTAAGAAACATAATATTAGTGGCACATATAGAATCGGAAAGAAATGAATGAACTGTACACGTTCGTTTTGCGGTGAAAATATTACACAGAATTACAGTTGAGAAAATTAGATTTGCAGCAGTAATGAATTTTCAGAGTGGTGCTATTAAAATTAAATTTATGGTGTTTTACGTTAGATATTACATCATAACAGAAGACAAGCGCGATACGATGTCGTTTTGAGCTCGAAATCAAACAGTTTCTCAATCCCTGATTGAATAACTTTAGTAATATAAACGCATTGTACAACAATATGCATTTCATTGTATTTCATTATTACGGGCAAAATTGTTAATCACCCAGCAACGATTCCTTCAACTTGACTAGAGCTAACCTGGATTATAAGAAATTATCGATTTTCTGCTTGAACGTAAGTAAAAATCCAATCCTAATGTTATTGTAATATGATATTTGTGTTTTTTAAGCTAATTAAGTTGAAATTGAGTTTTGTTTACCAAATACAATGCATTTTTGTAGAATAGAACTCTTGTAAGACACAGTTCATGAAATATCTTTACAAATAACTGGAATGATATGACTGCTAGTTGAGCATTGATAGTTTCGTAATTTATTGTAAATTAGAATATAAATACCGATACAAATTTATTAGATGATTGTAATGATCACACGCTATGTTCCTAAAGGATGTCGAATCTAACCAGGAATGTTCCAATGCTGATTCAACTGTAACAATTTAACAACATGACTTCTTAACAAGCATGATGTTTGTTGCACATCTAGAGTCGGAAAGAAATGAATGAACTGTTTACGATTTGCGGTGGAAGTACTAGAGAGAATTACAGTTGAGAGAATTAACTTTGCAGCAATAATGAATATCCAGAGTGCTGCTATTGAAATTAAACTTATGGTATTTTATGTTAATTATTGCATGAGCAGACAAGACGAGCGCGATAAAACGTCGTTTTGATCTCGAAATCAATACGTTTCTCATTACTTCAGTGAATAACGTTAGTAATATGAACGCATTGTAGAACAATATGCATTTCGTTGGAGGGCATTGTTACTTGCAAAATTGTTAATCACCCAGCAACGATTCTTTCAATTTGAGTACAGCTTGTAAGGATTATGAGAAATTATCGATTTTCTGCTTGAACGTAAGTAAAAATGCAATCTTAATGCTATTGTAGTATGATATTTGTAGTTTTAAGCTAACCAAGTTGTAATTACGTTTAGTTTACCAAATACAATGCACTTTTAGTAGAATAGCATTCTTGTAAAGCACAATTCATGAAATATCTTGGCATATTACTCAACGATATGACTGCTAGTTGAGCATTGGTAGCTTCGCAATTAATTGTAGATTAGAACACATAAATACCAATACAAGTTTATCAGGTTATTATAATGATCACACGCATTGTTAGTAATACTTGTCGAATCTAATCATGAATGTTAAAATGGTAATTTAACAGTAACCATTTAACAACATATTTTCTTAACAAACATGTTTTCTGAGAGTGCGTGTGTGAACGAGCAATGGTTGGAGTTTTCTTTTCTTTAAGAGAAAACATTATCACATGTCTTGGGTTCTGGAAAAAATATTTACGATATCTTGTAGTATGTAGCAAATAACGAAAAAACTTAAGAGAGTCCCATTTAAAAAAAACAAAAGAGGAAACGTAATACAATTTTTACATTAGGTGAACCGCTGGTTCAAGTTTACTGAAAAGTGTAATTTAAATTGGCCAGTAGAAAAGATTCTTACCGAACATGGATACACGAAAAGAACGTTGAAACCTATGGTTACTAGGTATTTCTTAATGAATCGAATATTCCATAGAATACTAACGTCATGCACTAAAGACAAGAGAAAACATGTTCCTATCAGTTCTTAAAAATGGGGAACAATATTTATGTTTTATAATTTTTGATAATATGTTGTTATTCACGTTTATCATTTACAAAGAACATATTAGTTGCAAAATACACAAAATATGTTATGTGCCAAGTTATAAGTTATAGTAAATATAATTTCTATCTCTCTCTTTCTTTCTCTCTCTATATCTCTCTGTCTCTCTCTTTCTCTCTCTTTCTCTCTCTCTCTCTCTCTCTCTCTCTCTCTCTATCTATCTACAGACTCACTCACATAATATATATTCGGGGAGAGACCTCATCCACTAGTAAATTGAATATGGCTGTGATTTATGTGTATACATATAATATCAACAGATACAAATAGAAGAATGAATCATTGAGCATCATATGGAGAATATCTGAGATAAGTTAAGATCTTTGTCTTTCCAGAAAAATATTTGTGTGTGTGTCTGCGTATGATAAACGTAGATATGAGTATCTTTTGTTCCAAATGGCCACCACATCTTTGTAGAGCGTTGGTTTCGTATTCGGGAGATCCTCGGTTCAGTTCCAGCGAACGACTGTCCTGACTTACCCATTGATTTCCTCAGCCACACCAGGCATATACCGGGATGATACCTTCAATTTACGATTTGGCAGACCCCCTACCGCATTTCACAAAACCTTAACTCGTAGTGATCCATCGGTGCCAAAAACTATAAATAAGATGTAAACCCAACGATAATATATAAACCTGTCGCTCTGTTAATCGGCATATTGCTTTTTAGCGCCGTGTGGGTGGATCGACGTGAAGATCGAGTGGCCGTAGCTCAGTTGCTATAGCGTTGGCTTAGCAATCGATAGGTTCCATTTATCCTTACTGAGGTGATGCCATACTATTTTCCTCATGACACGAGTAAACTAATGTTTATAATAATCTGCAAAAATAGAATAAACACACTCACTCACATAATGACAGAGACTGTGTGTAGGAGAAGGAAGGAGTAAGAGAGAAAGAGTAAAAAAGGAATTGACGAAGTCATCGAAAAAAAGAGAAGGATAGAGAAAGATCAATGAAAGCTTGAAACTAGATTGGATTATTATTATCCTAAAGAACAAATGCAAACACACGGTTTACTTTCTGATTCTAGCTAGTGATGATGCTTCTCTCTCAAACCCGCGGAGAACTTCTGATTTGAGTTCTGTAAATAATTGAAGCTATCATTTTAGTCGAAAAAACACGGCGCTGACTGCGGATCTAACGCGGGTCATTAGAATGAAAGGTCAAGACGAAACCACTGCAGCACACATTTTACTACTAAAAACCTTCGCAACACAGTTACAGTTGTTCTGTGTTAAAGAAGTACAAGAAAACTGGACGCTTCAGGTCATTGATTTATTCGTATGGTTGTGCTCTAAACACCCACATACTTTATTTTCATCTTCCAACCAATATTCGTTAATCGTCGTCTTTTTCTTTATATACGAAGACAGTAACTTTCCTACCTTAAAAAATGCATTACGTGCATTATATATTCAAAACTTCAAAGTCAACCTCATGATAGAACTTTAACTTCGACCTCTCTCAACGATAAAACATTGCTCAGCTCAACCTCACTATGGGAGTTCAAGTTCGACCGCTCTCAACTTCATGGAAGCTTCCATATCGACCTCATTGAGCCTAAACCTCACGATTGAACCTTCAACTCCCCTCACTAAACCTCAGATGGACTCTATCAACCTAGACCTCACGACAAAACATCAACCTTAATCTAACGATAGAACTTCGATCTCGACCTTACTTAACGTCCAACTTACGACAGAACTTCAACATCAACCTTAGCCTCACGATGGAACTTCAATATTGATCTAACTCAGCCTTATGATGGAACTTTAGTCTCAACCGCACTCAGGTGTTTTAAACCTAACGAGACCCAACCTCAACCTCATCTCTCCTAGACGCGAGCTTAAGTTCGTGAGTTCGAGGTTGAAGTTTCATCGTCAGATTGAAAGACATGGAAGTTTAAGTTCCTAAAAAGGTTGTAAGGTCGAACTCCATTGTAAGGTTGAGTCAGATCAAGATTGAGGTTGAGTGAGGTCGAGGTTCAAACCCCGTTGTAAGGTCGAAGTTAATTGAGGTCGAGGTTGAAATAAATCGTGAGGTTGTAATGAGATTGGGGATCATGAGATCGAGTGAGATCGAGGTTCAAGTTCCGTATTGAGACTCAGGTTGAGTAAGGTTGAGATTGAAGTTTCATCATAAGGTTGGGATTTGAGTCAGAACGAGGTCGACTTTGTATTTTATTTATGGCCTTTAGGCATCTACGGCTCAGGCCGGAATAAGGGTGCGGAAGGATGAGGAAAAGTTCTATCCCGGCATTTGCCTGATGTGACTGAGGAAACCAACTGGAAAATCTCAGTCAGGATTATCGGTCGTTGGGATTGAACCCACACCATCCCGAATGCTGTGCCAGCACTCTACCACCGAGCTACGGCGGCTCGGTAAATTGAGGTTGAGGTTAAGTGAAGTCGAGTTTGTTCGGTTGTGATGGGGTGAGGTCGAGGATGAAGACCCATTTCGAGGTTGAGGCTGAATTTCACACTTAACGATGTAGATCACCCCCGCCATCTTGGTATGCATTTTCCATTGATTTACATGGGAATTGTTTTACTTGTCTTATATCTTTCAGGAGCATACTTTTAACTTCTGTTTTCGCCTAGTTTATCGACATGTTCTCTTTTACTCATGCTACTTTATAGAAATGCAATATTTTACACACGAACTGTATAATTTCCCGTTCACATATTGTGATTTATATAGCAAACTATTAATAATACATTATACTTATATATTTGAAGAGACTTCACAAACCAAAACTATACTCGAGTCAAAATAACCAAGATAAATTTTGTGAAAGCAGAACTTAAATATTCTACTTCCGAGAGGTATAAAATGAGTAAAATAATTCCCGTGTAAATCAATGGAAGGGTCATACCACGATGGCGGGGGTGATCTACACCGTTAAAGTTAAGGTTGCATGAAAGCGAGGACAAAATTGAATATTAATGACGTTGAGGATCTAAGGGAGAGGATATGGAAATTAAGCCAGTACTGATGAGGCTGAATACCAATTATACACGTGCCAATGAAAGTACGTCATAACTAGAACTCCGGCTATTCGAAAACTTCTGGCATACTATATCATATATTCGCATATTTGAATACTTCTTGGTAGGAGTAGTTCGGAGCCCACTTTACCAAGCACTGTAGGTTCTGTCCTTAGAAGCTTTCCAGCTCATTTAGAACGTTAATATGAAACAAACAATTAAGCCGGGGTAAAGCATGGCGTGGTGCTTTGCATAATTTTCTTTCGAAGAAAATTGTGCAGAATTGAAGAATCTTTCGAAGACATTACATAAACTTTATACAAAGCAAACTCGCACCTGGCAGTGCAAATTTACGCACGCCAATCCTCCTTCGAAAAAACTGTATAACGTCTGTCTTACGCCACTTGTTCAATACTTAGATTGAGGCAACCTGGACGCTCGCTTGAGTACTGGACAATCAGTTAATGGACCCTTGTAGCACAAATGGTTGGACCGACGACGTTGCAAAATGGTGAACATACTTGCGTTGAAAAATGATTGTGTTAAATTGTTGAGTAATAATTACAAAATAGTTCGTTTTTTAAATGATAGTGTTGGGCAACTTTGGGCAAACCATAAAATTTCGTTTCATCTCTGTACTTAAGTTTTCCAACAAACTTGGATGTTTAATCAACTTTGAAATGCAGTTGGAAAATGGTTGGTTGCAAAATGAGTGACCACGGCGAACATAGACGGGCAACGATTGAACAACCATTTTGCAATCATACACAACAACAAATCAACGTTGCTCCAACCGTTTTGTGCTACTAGGATCATTTTCACACGTTTTCGGAAGCCTATAGCATCGAAACGAAGCATTTGTACCCACAGAACCGGCAACCTATAGGAAGGAATTCAGACCGTGAAGGTGCTAATTCATTTGCAGTTTATTTAACGTTCGGATGATGTTCGCAAATTTTCTTTGTCTAGTTGCTGTGGAAAGGAGACATAAATGTTCGGCGTTCGCCGTCACCCTCCCCCTGAAAAAAAACGTGGACAGGTATCGGACCGCGGACCATTAGTTACAAACCACTTCCCTACCTGGTCCATATTTGTTTTTCTTATTTTCATGTAAGAAATCTCGTGATGTGGTTTTGTCGGTGTTATTTGGCAACACCATGTGTATGTTAGGTCACTGAAATAATAGGGCAAACCTCCGAGAGTGGTTATTTACATCGAAACAAAACAGTTCCTGTCAAGAAACTTGGTGTCTCGGAGTCACAGGTCCTCAAAGTTAAGGCGGAATTGTCAGAAATGATGTTATTTCACAATACATCATTACGTAAGCGGTGCCTAATTAGCAAATCATAGTCGAAGTAGTACTGAAACATCATTTCATGAAATGTTTATGATGGAATCAGTGCCACATTGACAAGTTTCACAAAGCAAGAATGTTGTCAATGATGTAAATGGTTTAATATGGTAAACATAGAAATCCCATCCAAGCTGCATTCGTCCATCATAAATATAACTCAAATGGGTGTATTGGGTAGTACATAAATTGTGATTCGCTCGACCGACAAAGCCTATATAATAATATGTCTTGATATGGCGTGACTTGAAACGATAATGCCTTAACTTTGTTGTCCTTAACTCAGAAACTTGGTATGGTTCTATGTTATTAGCGCATCCGTATGAACGTCAGTGAATAAGGGAAGATATAGGACTTGTTCTGTCTGTCTGCCTGTCTCTCCATATCTCAGTAACCACACGTCAGAAAGAGATGAACGATACATTGTTGTATTTGTAATAGTTTGTAATGATGAGGAAAATTATCAGTTTGACTCTAAAGCTGGCAGGTCCTATCCAGTCACTTATTATTCTCCATTGGTTCCCATCCTAGATCTCACTAACAGCAAGTCCGACAGAGATGAGCCAGACACCGTTGGATTTGCAATTGCCTTAAACCATGGAATAACCTTTCATATAAACAATAAATATGGTAGGTCCTGCTCAATCGCTTAGTATTCTCCATTTGTACCCCTTTTAGATCTCAGTAGACACAAGTTCAATAGACATAAGCCATACACCGTTGGATTAGTCATAGACAGGTGGGAAAACCTATGACTTTGACTCTAAAACAGGTAGGTTCCGGCATTCGCTTAGAAACCTCCATTTGTCCCTATGGCTTTACTGTTTCTTTTGCATACTTTATAAGATAATTTAAATTTATATGGGGCGCTTTAGTTTTGTCTACAATAAAACTATTACTTAGCTTGTTTATTTATTTAATGTTCTTATTGTTATCGTGTGAATAATTATCTCAGGAAGTCGGATATAAGGACACACTGTATGTATTATACATAAAAAATACATATGTGGGTCGCGAACACGAAGATATAATAACAGGGGCTATACAGAATAAGACGGTTGAAAAACGTTCGTATAAGGTATATTACTTTGGTGTAATTCTTAAAACATTTTCGGGATAGCCATAGTGCTGTTACCGCTCATAATATTCATTTTATTTTTATTATCTTAAAACATTTTGTGACGTTTAAAGATTGAACACAAAGCATGTGATTATGATGAAGAGAGACATATTATTATTATTATAATTTTAAATTTATTTTTGTGCTGTGGAAGCTTTCTAAAAATTTTATAACATAATTCAGGAATGGCAACATGCATTCCATTGTTGTTAATCGTATTCTTCCTAACAAAGATATACACTTTGTTATACTGAATATTTAACTTTATTATGGTCTTGTTATGATTTTCAGGCATTTTGGCTACATGAGTAAGATCACGAATTTCGTTATATCGAAAACTAGATATAATCATAGTATCTCGTCAAAAACTAAAGATGAGACATGACAGAATAACGTCAATTAAAAGACAAAAATGTTACGTAGTAACGTCGTAGATTTAATTACAAAGACGTTATTTTTATTTTTTCGACCAAAGTATCACGTCATTTTCACGTGAATGTGCTGCTTGGGTGGAGAAGATAAAGGTGGTCAAGCGTTACCACTCCACCTCACTTTGTTCGTGCACTGCAAAAAATAGCTGTGTTAAATCATCATCATGCGATGTTCCAGCGCGACTACCACTTTTCGTGTATTACATCAACACAACACTCGGTGTTAATTTCGGTACTGGGATAAAAATGTTACAGCTGCAGAGAGAATTGAACTGGAGTTGTTTAGTTGGACGACGAGCGTCTTACCGACTTGGCTAAATCGTCAGACAGAAAAACTATCAGATGCGAACGATATTTAGTGAACAATATTTAAATTAAACGACTACACTATAGATTCAAACAGTGTAGGGGATCAAAAATATGTTGCTGAACCCCACAAACAAGCTAAGTTACTTACAAGACTTATCACTTCCTATATGTAAGTTAAGAAACAAATTTTCCATTCATTGAGAATATTCCATTTTTATGAAAGCAAGCAAGATGGCGACAGCCAAACACTTAAGCAGCATTACTGCTTTCTTATCGTAACAGCATGTCAAATGCTCTCTTGCTTTCATAGAAATGGAACATATATTCTCAATCAAAGAAATTCTGATCCCTAATTGACAAATGGAAAAGTGATTAAATCATGACATAAGTCGTGAGAGTAACTTAGTTTGTGTTTGGGGTTTAGCAACATTCTTTTTATCTCTATACTGTTTGAATCTGTTTTTTTCTTTCTGTATGACGATTTAGCGAAGTCGGCAAGACGCTCGACTTCTAACTGAGCAACCCATGTTCAAATCTCGCTGCAGCTGTATTTTTTTTTCTCCGAGTGCCGAAATCAACACGGTGTGTTGTGTTAATTTAACACAAAAAGTGGTAGTCACGCTGGGACACCGCATAGTGTTGAATTAACACAACTATTGTTTACTGTGTAAGCCGAGGATGTGTGGAGCGCTACCTCCACATCTACCATGCGCCGTTCACGGCACTTGTGTATCGCTCAGGGATTGCTTTACCTATTTTATTTTCAACATATCAGTAATTTTAATAAAAAAAACCTTGTTGGGCTCTTTTCCAATTGTTTACTATGCAGACTGGCGAGCAGACTCGGTCCACCTTCCCATGTTCCAACATGACGGCGTATAATACTCGTGTTTTCTGTCTTGTGTAGTTGATAACAGATACTTTTCAATTGTGCTTAGAAAATTGTAATATTAATTTTTTTCCCGCTGGTGCTTGTGGAGTGTGAGCAGGAGGTTTTACATTGTGCGGGTATTCACTTAATACTACAAATTAATTATTTTTGGTTATCTTAATTTTATGTTACTTCAGATTTGTCCAGTATTTTTTGACATTATCCCGTATTTTTGCCGAGGGTCTCGTAATTTATTCATGAAAAGCTGGCAATCCTAGTTATACAATGAAAGAAAGTTTCATATGGAAACCGAACCACGTTTACAACTAAAACTTGTGTTCATAAGACATGAAGACCTAGTATTGAGCGAAACCAGGTGATTGATAAACCGAGGCTTTAACAGTACAAATAGAAAAAAGATAATCCGGGTGCTGGTGTAGTGGACTGGGCGGGTAGGGGTATCCAAGGTCTGAGAGTGGTTCCGTACGACAATTTAACGATCAAATGTTCCCTATTGGATTGTAATACCTCTACTACCTCTCGATTCTAATAGCTATCGAAGATCCCTTCCAATATTGTCCCTCCATGATTTATTGTCTTCCAAACGACCTCCTTCCGAATGATCAATCACGATAGAATATGATCATCTTTAATCCGAGCTACATGACCAGCCCATCTTCGGCATAATGATTCTGTTCTTATGATATTGAGTAAATCATACATTATATGGAATTCTTCATTATGCAGGCTCCTCCATTCTCTGGTCATCTCGTTCCGAGTTAGACACGTAAATCTTTGTCACAACTTTATTTATTGGCAAACACACGTAATCTATATTCATTTGAAAGGGCCGCACTCCAACTTTTGTAACAATCTAATGAAACAGCAGGAGAATCGTGTTGTATATTACAAAGTTCAACTATTTCGATTTTAATCGCGAGGTTAGCAGTTTCTGAGCTGAGTAGAAATATGAGTTGCCTGATAATAATAGACATTTTATTTCTTCCGTTCCCTCGTTCTTGCTTGTTACATTTATATAATTGATATTATTCACGGTCTGATTAACAAACAAATTTCAAGTAAATAGGTTGTGCAACTTTTTTTGTATATTCTTGTTCCCAGTAGCTTCAATAAAAGTTATCTTTATCACACTCGACAATAAATCCAATGAAAGTGACTCAAATATTTTTCTCATGCCTGAAAGGGACGCTCCTTTAGAAATTTAAACGGAACGCACAATTTCTTCCCACAATTAGAACTACGAATTGAATTGAATTTTTTTAAGCTTATAGGTTGTATGGATGATGATAGGATGTATTGGTGGGATGAAGAAAGTGGGGGGAAACGGGATATCACGTGAAAACCCACGCATACGTTGTTTGTCCACCACAAAGCCCTCATGGCACGAGCAGGGATCGATCCGACGCCGCCTAGCACCAGAAGTAAGCGCTCTACCAACCGATCCACCGCGGCGGCTTTTTATGATCTACGAAGGTGAAGATGTGGGATGAGAATGAGTGGTGGAATGTTATTTACTTAGATGAAATAAAGAAAACACGAAAACACAACACTCTTCACATACAGTGTTTGTTCATCTCATATCGCACATGTCACAGGATGAACTCGACGCAGAGCCATTATCATCATCATCATTATTTCTTCACATTAATCAAAGACTTAGTTATTCATATTTTCATTAAAATTCTTTTGTTTCGATATTTCCATTATTCATTGTCCTTTAATAGTAATATTCACTCTGGACATTCAGTTTATGCTGTTTTATTATAGAAACCACAATATGTCCTCAACCACAATAGGATTTTTATGGACTCCCTTTGAATACACTGCTCTTAAACACATACTGGATATATAACATTGCTCCTGTCAATGTTAAAGTTTCAGAGCGCAAGCATAAATTTCACATTATCAAATATTAACTATGTAACTGAGAGAAGAGGAGTCATAGGTTGCTTGAATTACATAGTTCACGGGCTCTGCTACAGTGAGCGTGCTACCACGTTAAAACCTGATAGGGGTCTGAATTTGAACACAATTGTTCGGAATCTACTTTTTCAGAACCTGTAGAACGCACCCTCAAAAACTCACGGGTTCGTTAAGGTATCAATACTTAAATTAAATTGTATTAATGCCCTTTAGGCATCTAAGGTTCAGGCCGGGATTATGGAGGGGAATGATTTAGGAAGGTATCTTCCAGGTTCCATCACATTTGCTAGGTGTGAACTAGCAAAAATCCTGAGTCAGGATGGTCGCCCGCTGGGCTTGGAACCCATGACTCCCCGAATACAACACCAACGTTCTACCATTGAGCCGCTATAATAATTGAATTAATCAGTCAGTATGAGAGAATTAATCAGTCAGTATACCCGATGACTACATACAATTCACATATACAATCCAATAGAGCGCATATGGAGTTTAACATTGAGAGTGCCAAAGAATTCAAATGTGTCAAAGGCAGAATACAAATTTTATTAAGGAGACTTAATCAACTGAGCTGATCGTGAATTATGTTTTTGTAATAGAAAGATTGGCAATTCAAATTTACCTTGCTATTACATTACTAATAGTTATTTATTTTTAAATATTGGAAAATTCTAGTCTATGCATATCACTCTTCTGAGTCCTATGTGAATAGTTCAAATTACTTTTTTTTCACTCAGAAATTACTTCGTATCGCTAACAAGACATGTGTGGGACATGTTTGTTACTTTTTAATATACGGATAGATACGCAACAGGTTTAGAAACGCGCATATATATAAATAAATAGCGTAATTTCTCTCTCTCTCTCTCTCTCTCTCTCTACATTACGTAAGGAACTTTTTTCTTTTTTTCCTTTCAAACATTACTGAGATCAACTAATTCACAGAAAGTTGCCCTAAAGCTATTTCTTTCTGTATTATTGATCGCTATAGGAAAACCCCACAGTGAGCAACTGGACAACACTTCTTATCACTAAAGGAATTCATGATTCCTTGAGCACACCTAAACATAACACATGCATTCGTTCTAGATTACCAAACAGCAGTAGTGTAAATTCCACGCGAATGTTGTTCTGGCTGCTTGAAGCAGAAATCCTTGACAAGAAGATGACGTCACAGATCTTAGACGATAAATTCAGCACAGAATGTAATCGGCTGGCGAGACCTCCTAATGTGGTGTTTGAGTAAGCGTGAGAGAAACGGGGCTGGAGGAGGCAGGACAGCTCATTCATGTCCAGAAGTGGATAAGCGATAGCCTTCGTGTAACTTTGGTCTGCACGGGCCGGCCCGGGCTGGTGTGGATCTGGGTTTGCAGGACTCTACCTTCAGATTTCTAAGATAATGATGTAGCAACTGAGCTATCGATCGATCTCGGTCATATCGACCGGGCATTAAGAAGAAATGTCGATTAGAAGAGCGACAGGTTTACATATTGTACTGCGTCGGTTTGCATTTCATTTATAGCTTTTAGGTACCTACCTATGGTTCCCTTATAAGGTTGTACGAAACGCGGTTGAAATCGGACAGGTCCTACAATGAGGGTATCTCGATGCATGCCTGGTATGACTAAGGAAAACACTGGGAAAAATTGTCAGGATAGTCAGCCGCTGGTACCGAACTGAAGACCTCCCGAATACGAAACCAACGCTCTACCAAGTAAGATACTCAGCTCGAAACAAAACATTCTAGTATCGATGTTTATCACTATGGAAAAAGAAAGAACTTAAATTATCTAATTATCTAAGGTATTCTCCATATGATGCTGAAAGATCATATATATACAGTGTGCGAATTAACGAGGGGGATGTCCGGGATTTCCCTCCTGGCAAATATGTTTCCAACCCTGACAAATTTATTTTTCATCCCTGCCAGGGACAAATTTCTCCCCCCTAGATGAAGAAGACATTGATAGCAGAAATAAAATACTGACTGAGATAATAAGAGAAAAAGCCAAGGAGATAGCAGGTACCAGAAAGAAAAAAAGAGAGCAAAATCTCAGAAGAAACTAAGCTCTTGATGAAGAAAAGAGGGGAAATGAAAGAAGAGGAAAATTGCATAAAGAGGATTGAGTACATAGAACTAAATAAAACCGTAAGAAAGAAAACAAGAGAGGATGTACGAAGATATAACGAAAATCTTGTTAGAAATACGATCGAAGAAAACAAGAGTTTGAAGAAAGCCAAACAGCAGCGCATGATAGGGAAAGAGCAAATAATTGCAGTTAAGAGACCAGACGGGACCGTAACACGAAATAAGAAAGAAATTATAAACATATTTGAAAATTTCTACAGAGAATTGTACTACTGCGAGGAAGAGCTAGGAAATGAAGACTTAGAAGAAAATGATCTAGAAGTCTCAGACGTAATGAAAGAAGAAGTGGATAAAGTACTTCGAGGGATGAAGAACGGAAAATCACCAGGAGAAGATGGACTCACAGCAGAGATGTTTAAATGGGGAGGTAAAAAAATGAAAGAGGAACTTGCTAAAGTATTCTCGATGTTCCTGAGGAAGAGAGAAATACCCTCAAGTTGGAACAATGCCATTATAATTTTGTTGTACAAGAAAGGGGACAAAGAACGCGTCGAAAACTACAGACCAATTAGTTTACTGTCAGTCCTATACAAAATGTTCACCAAAGTTATTTTGAATCGTATTGAACGAGACTTAGATTTTAACCAGGGAAGGGAACAAGCCGGATTTCGTCGTGGATTTAGCACAATGGACCACATATAAACATTGAATGAAGTTATGGAAAGGACTAATGAATATGAACTTCCGCTATTTTTGGGATTCATATATTTTGAAAAAGCTTTCGATTCGGTCTCCTTGTCAGCAGTACTTAAATCACTTGAACATCAAGACATCGAAAGTGCATACATCAAGTTACTGCGAAACATTTACTCGACTGCCAGTTCTGTCATTAGACTGCATCAAGACAGTGAAAAATTTTAATTTGGAAAAGGGGTAAGGCAAGGAGATTCAATTTCTCCAAACCTGTTTTCTGCGGTCCTGGAGAGAGTGTTCCAGAATTTAAACTGGGATGAAGTTGGAATTAAAATTAATGGCGAATATCTTCATCATTTACGGTTCGCTGATGATATAGTCCTGTTTGCTTCAAGTGCAGAAGAACTACAAACCAGAATGGAAGAACTGAGTAACGAGAGTTCGAAAATAGGCCTTAAAATGAACTTAAGTAAAACAAAAGTAATGTACAACCAACATGCTGCAAAGAAGGAAGTGAAGATTAACGGAGAGACAATAGGCATAGTTGATGAGTATGTTTACCTAGGGCAGCTCAAAACATCGAATGCTAAGTTGAGTGATGAAATAAATAGATGTAAAATGGTTTGGATTTCTTTTGGAAGACTACACTTTATTTTCAAAAGCAAACTACCAATGTGTCTGAGGCGTAAAGCTTATTATCAATGTGTCTTACCCGTGATGATGTACGACTGAGAAACTTGGACATTGAATGTGCAAACGACTCAAAGATTGAAAGTCACACAAAGAGCAATGAAGAGGTGCATGCTAGGGATAACCAGGAGGGACAGGAAGACAAATGAATGGATTCGCGCACAAACAAAGGTAGAGGATGTAATCAAGACTGCGAAGAAGATGAAGAGGAGATGGGCCGGTCACATAGCTAGACGAACAGATTTAAGGTGGACGACAAATGTACTACATTGGATTCCTAGGGAAATAAACGACCGAGATGACGTCCAAATGTAAGATGGATAGGTGAAATCAAGCATTTTTCAGGAGCTACATGGATGAGGATATCAGCGGACCAAGATATGTGGAAAGAAAAGGGGGGCCTTTATCCAGCAGTGGATAGAAAACGGCTGAATATGATTATATATATATATATACTTATGTAAAGTACACTTAAATTACACTTTTCAGTAAATTTCAACAAGTGACTTATCTAAAGTAAAGATAGTGTTAGGTTCAGTGTTTTGGTTTTTGAAATGCGACTTTCTTAAGTTTTTTTTATTATTTGCTACATACTACAAGAAATCATAAATATCTCTAAAGAGCCCAGGACATGTGATAATGTTTTCTGTTAAAGGAAAGAAAAATTCCAACACTTGCTCGTTCCCGCACACACTCTCAGATTCACACACCGCCGACTCAACGTTAGTTGGGTGGCCTATCTCCTAGGCTTAGAGAAAAATCGTGTATAAGAAAGTCATGTGAAGTTCATGTTGGCCATGATAGTACAACAATATACATTTCATTGTATTGCATTTTCAAGGGCAAAATTGTTAATGACCCACCAACGATTCTTTCAATTTGACTAGAGCTTACAAGGATTATAAGAAATAATCGATTTTCTGCCTGAACGTAAGTAAAAATCCAATCTTAATGCTATTGCAGTATGATGATATTTGGCCTTTAAGCTAATAAAGTTCTAATTACGTTTTTTTCTACCAAATACAATGCATGTTTAGTAGAATAGAATTCTTCTAAGACACAATTCATGAAATACCTAAGTAATTCACGTAAGTAAAAACGCAATCTTAACGCTAGTGTAGTATGATATTTGGGCTTTTAAGCTAATAAAGTTGTAATTACGTTTAGTTTAACAAATACAATGCACTTTTAGTGGAATAGAATTCTTCTAAGACACAATTCATGAAATATCTTGGCATATAACTCGAACGATAAGACTGCTAGTTGAGCATTGATAGCTTCGCAATGTATTGTAGATTAGAACACATAAATACCAATAGTAGGTTATCAGGTGGTGGTTATAATGATCACACGTTATGTCAGTAATACTTTTCGAATCTAATCTAGAGCTTAGTAATATTTGTCGAAGTAATACATAAATCTTAACAAATACATGGTCCAAAATTCTTCAATTTATTACCGAATGAGTATAAAAATTATCAACTGAAAGAATGTAAATGAATCATAAAAACTATTCTAATAGATTGTGAAGGATATACACTGGATGAAATTGAAGTTTAAAAAAAAAAAAAAAATTGAAATATTGGCTGATCCAAGAATCTCATCATTTGCTTGGATTATGCATATCATATTTACTTCTACACACTACTCGCGGCAAATATATGTTACCTTGAAGTATGCTCTATATAAGTGTTCTTTTTAATTTTGTAATTTTATTGTACTTATCACTGGATATGGAGTATGATTTAGAAATATTTGCTTATTTGTTTTAATAACATATTTGTTTAATATATTTTACCTATGTATCTTAATGCACGTATTATTATGTATATTTATATATCGTTGACAATCCCAACACAAAAATATGTTGTACAGAAGGAGATAACAATAAATTGAAATTGAATTTGAAATAATCATGAATGTTAAAATGCTAATTTAATAGTAACCATTTAACAACATGATTTCTTAACAAACAAAATTTTTATTTTCTCCTTGAACGTAATTAAAATTGCAATTTTAATGCTATTGGAGTATGATGATATTTGGCCTTTAAACTAATAAAGTTGTAATTACGTTTTGTTTACCAAATACAATGCATGTTTAGTAGAATAGAATTCTTGTAAGACACAATTCAAGAATTATCTTGGCAAATAACTCGAACGATATGACAGCTAGTTGAACATTGATAGTTTCGCAATATATTGTCTATTAGAACACATAAATACCTACACAAGAATATCACTTGATAATAATGATCACACGCAATGATCCTAATTCTTGTCGAATCAAACCAGGAATGTTCCAATGCTAATTTATTGGTATCCATTTAACAACATGATTTCTTATCAAACATGATGTTAGTAGCACATATAGAATCGGAAAGAAATAGATGAACTGTACACGATTTGCGCTGAAAGTACTAGAGCGAATTACAGTTGAAAGCATCAGCTTTGCAGCAGTATTAAATTTTCACGAGTGGTGATATTAAAATTAAACTTATGGTGCTTTTTGTTAGTTATTACATTATCAGACAAGACCAGCGCGATACGATGTAATTTTGAGCTCGAAATCAATCAGTTTCTCAATACTTGACTGAATAATGTTAGTAATTGTACAACAATATGCATCCCATTGCAGTGCACTGTTACGGGCAAAATTGTTAAACACCCAGCAACGATTCTTTCAGTTTGAGAACAGCTTGTAAGGATTATAAGAAATTCTCTATTTTCTGCTTGAACGTAAGTAAAAATGCAATTTTAATGCTATTGTAGTGAGATATTTGTTCTTTCGAGTAAATAAAGTTGTAATTACGTTTTGTTTACCAAATACAATGAATTTTTAGTAGAAAATATCACGAAATATCTTGCCATATAACTCGAACGATATGACTTATAGTTGAGCCTTGAAAGTTTCCCAATCTATTCGAAATTAGAACACATAAATACCAATACAAGGATATCAGGTGATTATAACGATCACACGCTATGTTCCTAATATTTGTCGAATCTAACCAGGAATGTAAAAATGCTAATTTAACTGTGACCATTTAACAACATGTTTTCTTCACAAACAAGATGTTAGTGGCACATCTAGTATCTGAATGAAATGAATGAACTGTATACGATTTGCTGTGAAAGAACTACAGCGAATTACGGTTGAGAGCATCAGCTCTGCAGCAGTATTGAATTTTCAGAGTTGTGCTATTAAAATTAAACTTATGGAGTTTTATGATAGTTATTACGTGATCAGACAAGAAAAGCGGGATACGATGACGTTTTGAGCTCGAAATCAAACAGTTTCTCAAAACTTCATTGAATAACGTTTGTAATATAAACGCATTGTACAACAATATACATTCCATTGTATTGCATTGTTATGGGCAAAATTTTTAATCACCCAGCAACGATTCTTTCAATTTGACTAGAGCTTACAAGGATTATAATAAATAATCGATTTTCTGCTTGAATGTAAGTAAAGATGCAGTCTTAATGCTATTGTAGTATGTTATTTTTGCTTTTAAGCTAATTAAGATGAAATTCCGTTTTATTTTCCAAATACAATGCAATTTTGGTAGAATATTTCGCCAAATAATTCGAACGATACAACTGCTAGTTGATAATTGATAGTTTTGCAATGTATTGTATATTTGAACACATAAATACATATACAAGGTTATCAGATGATTATTCTGATCACACGCTATGTTCCTAATACTTGTTGAATCTAACCAGGAATGTTAAATTGCTAATTTAACTGTAACCATTTAACAACATGTTTTCTTAACAAACAAGATGGTAGTGGCACATCTAGAATCGGAAAGAAATGAATGAACTGTACACACTTTTCGGTGAAAGTACTACAGCGAAATACAGTTGAGAGCATCAGCTTTGCAGCAGTAATAAACTTCCAGTGTGCTGCTATTAAAATTAAACTCATGGTGTTTTATGTTAGTTATTACATGATCAGAAAAGACAAGCACGATACAAAGTCGTTTTGAGCTGGAATTTAATCAGTTTCTCAATCCTTCATTGAATAACGTGAGTAATATAAACGTATTGTACAATAATTTGCATTCCATTGAAGGGCACTGTTACGGACAAAATTGTTAATCACCCAGCAACGATTCTTTCCATTTGAGTACAGTTTGTAAGGATTAAAAGAAATTCTCTATTTTCTGTTTGAACGTAAGTAGAAATGCTATCTTAATGCTATTATAGTATGATATTTGGGCTTTAAATTAATAAAGTTGTAATAACGTTTT
>JAGDQP010003044.1:29714-53661 GCA_022664845.1 Lepisma saccharinum
TTCATGAAATATCTTGGCATAAAACTCGAATGATATGACTGCTAGTTCAATGCATATACAACAATATGCATTCCATTGTAGGCCACTGTTAAGGGCAAAATTGTTAATCACCCAGCAACGATTCTTTCAGTTTGAGAACAGCTTATAAGGATTATAAGAAATTCTCTATTTTTCTGCTTGAACGTAGGTAAAAATGTAATCTTAATGCTATTGTAGTATGATATTTGTTCTTTTGAGCTAATAAAGTTGTAATTACGATTAATTTACCAAATAAGAGGTTTTCCGGACTGTCTAAAAACATCAATTGTTGTTCCTATATATAAGAAAGGTGACAAACAACAAGTTGATAATTACAGACCAATTGTTTTGTTCCTATATTTTCTAAGATATTTGAACACTGTTTGTTATCTCAATTGTCCTCTTATTTTTTTCAGGGTAATATAATACACAGCTCACAACATGGTTTTAGATGGGTGCCTCCACAATTTCTGCTATCATTGAACTTGTCAACTCAATTCATCACAGTTTTGAACAGAAAAATATTACGTCTGCTATCTTTCTAGATTTGAGTCGAGCCTTCGATACGATCTCCATCCTATCCTTTTGGATAAATTACACTGGTATGGGGTCTCGACTAATACAATCAATTTGATTCGCTCTTATCTTATAGATCGAAGACAAATTGCAAAATTTTATAATACATTTTCCTCAGTAGAATTGGTAAAACGTGGGGTATCCCAGGGCTCGGTTCTTGGCCCTTTTTTGTTCTCTGTTTATATTAATGATTTTCCTATTTATTTAAACTGTAAATCAATACTTTACGCTGACGATACTACATTGATCTCAATAGCTCACAATCTGGATGAAATTCACAGTCTAAATGCTAACACTTTACAACTTGCTTCAAAATGGTTAAAATATAATGAATTGGTTCTTAACAATTCCAAGACTGAGTCAATGTTGTTCTCATTAATACCGAATATTATCTCACAGAATCAGTCTGACTGTATTAAGGTACTGGGTATCACAATCGATCCGAAATTGACTTGGAGTAATCATACGAATGCCGTATGTAAGAAGATAGCCAAAAACATATATTTATTGAAAAGGCTGAGACAACTTGTATCTCTTAGATACCTACTACTGGTATATTATGCTATGATACACTCTCACCTATCTTATGGTGTAGCCTTATAGGGTAATTCCACCGGAGCAAAAAATGTCTTCTAGTGGGAGAAAAAAGCTTTGCGATGTATGCTGAAAATAGGCTCCAGAGACTCCTGTAGAGAAGCTTTTAAATTTTATGGTATTATGACACTTCCCTGTATATATATTTTTCATTGCCTCGTTTATATTAAATCAATAATTAATAACCTTCCAGCCAGTGACGGACAGCATAATTACTTCACTAGAGGTTGTGACAACCTAATAACTCCACGATCAAGGTTAACCAAACTGCAGAACAGTTACAAAATTAATGGGATAACATTTTTTAATTTTTTACCTCTCGAAATTAGGAAGCTAGACATCTCAAGCTTTGAAGGTAGAATAAAAAAGTCTTGAAATTATGCAGTGGATATTCGCTTCAAGAAGTTGAAGAAGATATGAGAGCGTATTATAATTAAGACTGTATATGCCTGTTAAGTGTTTTTTTTTTTTAAAAAAAGTACTCTTATTAATCATAAATTTTATACAAGGTTTATACCAGTATGTATACATAATGTAAATTTAAGAAACTTTTTAAGAATTGTAAGATTTTTTATTATAAATGACTGAATATGTATATATATATATATCTATGTATTTTGACGATGTTGATAGCAGTAACACTGTTGAAAAATTGAAAATGAAATATGAAATACAATGCATTTTTAGTAGAATAAAATTCCTGTAAGACACAATTCATGAAATATCTTGGCATATAACTCGAACGATATGACAGCTAGTTGGGCATTGATAGTTTCGCAATCTATTCGAAATTAGAACACATAAATAACAATACAAGGTTATCAGGAGATTATAATGATCACACGATATGTCCTAATACTTGTCGAATCTAACCAGGAATGTTAACCAGGAAGGTAATTTAACCAAGAAGGGTACAGTTAAATGATAATTTAACTGTAACCATTTAACAACATGATTTCTAACAAACATGATGTTAGTGGCACATCTAGAATCTGAAACAAATGAATGAACGGTATACCATTTGCTGTGAAAAACTACAGCGAATTACAGTTGAGAGCATCAGCTTTGCAGAAGTAATGAATTATCAAAAAGGTGTTAACAAAATTAAACTTATGGTGTTTTATGTTAGTTACTACACGATCAGACAAGACAAGCTGGATACGATGTCGTTCTGAGCTCGAAATCAAACAGTCTCTCAAAACTTCATTGAATCACGTTAGTAATATAAATGCATTGTACAACAATATGCATTCCATTGTAGGGTACGTTTATGGGTAAAATTGTTAATCACTCAGCATTGATTCTTTCAATTGGACTAGACTTTATAAGGATTATAAGAAATTCTTTTTTTTCTGCTTGAACGTAAGTAAAAATGCAATCTTAATGCTATTGTAGGATGATAATTGTTCTTTTGAGCTAATAAAGTTGTAATTACGTTTAGTTTACCAAATACAATGCATTTTTAGTAGAATAGAACTCTTGTAAGACAGAGTACATGAAATATCTTAACAAACAACTCGAACCATATGACTGCTAGTTGAACATTAACATTTTCGATAGGTATTGTATATTAGAACACTTAAATACCTATACAAGGATATCACTTGATTATAATGATCTCACGCAATGATCCTAATGATTGTCGAATCAAACCAGGAATGTTCCAATGCTAATTTATTTGTATCCATTTAACAAAATGATTTCTTATCAAACATGATGTTAGTGGCACATCTAGAAACGGACAGAAATGGATGAACTGTACACGATTTGCGCTGAAAGTACGACAGCGAATTACAGTTGACAGCATCAACTTTGCAGCAGTATTGAATTTTCGGAGTGGTGACATTAAAATGAAACTTATGGTGTTTTATGTTAGTTACTACAGGATCAGACAAGCTCTATATGATGTCGTTTTGAGCTCGAAATCTAACTGTCTCTCAAAACTTCATTGAATCACATTAGTAATATAAATGCATTGTACAACAACATGCATTCCATTGTAGGGCAGCTTTGCTGCTGTAATGAATTTTCAGAGTATTTCTATTAAAATTAAACTAATGGTGTTTTATGTTAGTTGTTACATGATCAGACAAGACAAGCGCGAAACGATGTAGTTTTGAGCTCGAAATCAAACTGTTTCTCAATACTTCATTGAATAACATTAGAAATATAAACTCATTGTACAACAATACGCATTCCATTGTAGGGCACTGTTAGGGGCAAAATTGTTTATCACTTAGCACCGATTCTTTCAATTGGACTGGACTTTATAAGGATTATAAGAAATTATCGATTTTCTGCTTGAATGTAAGTAAAGATGCTGTCTTAATGCTATTGTTCTATGTTATTTGTGCTTTTAAGCTAATAAGGTTGAAACTGCGGTTTGTTTAACAAATACAATGCATTTGTGTTAGAATAGAACTCTTGTAAGACATAGTTCATGAAATATCTTGCCAAATGATTCGAACGATATGACTGCTAGTTGAGCATTGATAGCTTCGCAAAATTTTGTATATTAGAACACATAAATAGGAATACAAAGTTATTTGATGATTATAATGATCACACGGTATGCTCCTAATGCTTGTCGAATCTAACCAGGAAAGCCGGCAGATTGGATCGAACCTGCGTGTTTTCCATGTGCCTATCCCAAGTGAAGGACGTAACCAACAGAAACATGGCGGCCTTGACAAAGTCTTATGTGTAAAGAAAGTAAGCAGAATTCAGTATTCTGTTGTTATCAGAAAACGGGTAATGTCCTTTTGAGAGTTGTGCCTCAGAATAATAATATTCAGAACTGTTAAAAATTGCCAATTTTTACTTTTGTTTGCGCGGATGTAATACTAATGTAGATTGTAGTGTTACTGATATCACTGAATTGATAACTACACACAGGTCCTCAGTACAATAGAATTAAATTAAATTTGTTAATAATTTTTGAAAAATATACTGTGGCGAATGTCTCTTACACATAGTACGTCCATATAGTGTAATAATCTCTAGTCGCGGGCTGTGAGCAATTATCACAAACTACAATTACTATTACAAAACTTAAGTGTTCTGTACTTTTTTTTTACCATTAAACAAATTAACTATTGATGTTTATTATTTTGGAATATACATGTCTATTCGTTTCTCTGTGCTACAAGAGATATATTTGAAATTTCAACGTGTTTCATCTCAAATTTCTCTAAGTGATGCTAACGTATACTTTGGGAGAAAGAATTGTACATCCTGGAATGGTATGCATTTACGGTTATCCACTAATCAAGTTGGGTTGCATATTCATTAGGCAAACAGTACCGCAATTCATATAGCTGAAATGAGTATTCAAAGGGGTCAAAAATATATGATCGCGATTGTGGTACTGTTCGCCTAATGAATATGCAACCCAACTTGATTAGTGGATAACTTTGAATGCATACCATTCCAGGATGTGCAATTCTTTATCCAAAAGTATTTTGAATCGAAAAGAACCAGAACGTGAATTACGGAATCATATAAATTACAGGCGTTAGCATCACTTAGAGAAATTTGAGATGAAACAAGTTGAAATTCCAAATAGATTTCTTGTAGCAGAGAGAAACGAATAGACATGTATATTTTAAGAAATTTTATATCCAATTACCACATTCAAGATTGTAATTCATTAATTTTATAATACTTGTTATTTATTTATTTAGAGCACAACAGGAGAACCTAATTACAATGTTCCATATTTTAGATTATTGTCACTGCTAGGAGTACCATCAACATTTAGTATTTTTTTTACAATGTTATGAATTTTTTTAAGATTCATGTTATGAAAATCAATTTTCTCGACTCTTTTACGTATGTCATTATAGGTTGCGCTCAATCTCCAAGATGGTGACTTTTGCATCATATTTGTTCGAGGTTTTTTATAATAAAAGAATCCTGAGTATTTTGTAATGGTTTTGGTTGATGGGACATGTATCTGAAAGTTTGAGAGCAGATTTATACAATCTATTCTATTTGTAAACACTTTGTATAGAAAATTCATTTCATGAATAGTACGTCTGTTCCCAAGACTCATCATGTTAAATTTTGTATTTTATATTTTTTTTGCTTTCAGTTCTCAGATAAATGCTTGTTTGTTTGTATACCAGGAATCTTAGGAATTTTGCTTGGATCTTTTTCCAGTTTGTCTGAGATATGTGCAGTACTTGGATTCCAGATAATGGTAGCGTATTCAATTTTTTATCTTACATATGTTTGAAATAGACGTATGAGAGTTTCTGTCTTCCTGAAATCCTTTCCTATTCTTATTATTAATACCAGATTTCTATACGCTTCGTTAACAACTTTGTCTACATGAACGTCAAAAATCAATTTTTAATCAAATATTATACTTAGATCCTTTATTGTCTTGGGGTATGGTAGAAGCGTGTTATTAATTTTATATTTGAAATGCACGGCTGTCTGACGTCTCGTAAATGACATTGCATTACATTTGTGAACATTAATTTCAAGTGAGTTATTGCTACACCATTTAACTATTTCGTTTATGTCAAGCTGTAGATTTTCACAATCGTTCATTGATTTGATAGTAGAGTAAATTTTTAAGTTGTCAGCAAATAAAAGTTTGTTAGGTGTTTTGATACATGCAGGGAGATCATCAATGAACGATAAAAATAATAGGAGTCCTAGGTTCGACCCTTGAGGCACACCGGAAGATACAGGATATTCTTTGGATATTCCACCTTTGTAAACAACATATTGTTTACGATCACTAAAATAAGACTCAAATAACTTGGGGAAAAGTAAAATTGCCTAAGTTTTTCCGTACGAATGCAGTGATTTACTGTGTCAAATGCCTTAGCAGAGTCGGTGTATATTACATCCACTTGCTGGCCCTGGTCTAAGGTTGAAGTTATGTAGTCAGTAATGAGGCAAAGATTCGTTACAGTTGACCTGCAACTGAGGAAACCATGTTGAAATTCTGATATTGATGGTCTGACAAGAATACTGATTTTTTTGTACAATATTGATTCAAATACTTTGGCAAATGTGCATAAAATGGCAATTGGCCTATAATTTTTTATTTCAGATTTGCTATTACCTTTAGGTATGGGACAATTTTTTGTTGCTTACCTTTTATCCGGAAACACATTACAAGTGATTATTAGGTTAAAAATGGTATAAAGTGGTGCCAATAGGGGCTCTTCGCAGCACTTTACTATATATTGCGGAATATCATCAGGGCCTGTACTTCCTTTTGATTTTAACTTTTTTATTGCATGTTGTATTTCTCGCATTTCAATATGTGAGACCTCAAGTTGATCTAGTTTATCGCTCAGTTTAAGCGTTTCAGTTTGCTTATAATTACCCTGTGTATGTTCTTTCTTGTAGTCACTTTGAAAAAACTCAGCAAAGGAATTCACAATCTCGTTGTCGGTCTCTAACATCCGGCCATTATATGTTAGTGTATTACCATTTAAATGACAATCTTCTGTTTCATGAAGTCCCAAAATTGAGCTGGATTGGTTTCAATTGCAGATTCAGACAAGTTGAAATAGTTAAATCCTTCCTTCCTGCCTGCCTTCCTATAGTTAAATCCTGATACCTTGCTGTGTATTTTCGCCATTTGTCTACTTTTTGTTTTTATATTTATGTATAAAGCAGGATGATATACATCTTCCTTTACTAAAGGGGAGATTTCTTTGTTTACGGTAACAGAGTGTAAATTGGTGAGTACTAAATCTAATGTTCTTCCGTAACTATCAACTATATCATTAATTGAGTGTAATTCATAGAGTGACATGAAATTGTGTAGGCTTTTATACTTTTTAAGTGCTATGGTGAAATTGAATTCGCTACCATTTCCATCTGATAAATTAAAGTGCCCAAGTACGAGAATGTAGCAACCCGGTAAACATTTTGTCTGAATGAATTGAAATACCTTATCATATACCTCGGTAGCAGAGTTAGGAAGAAAGTATAGTACACAGAGATAAAAGTTTATTGTTTGACATGAAATTTTTGCTAACACACAGTCTATCAAGTTCACTTTGAATTTGTTCTTTTTTACTCCTAGTAATGTTCCTTCCCCTCTGCTTGCCACATAACTCTGTTCTCCTGTCGCACCTGAATACACAATATCTATCATCAAAAAGTTCACTGTCAAATATTCCGGAATGAAGCCAACTTTCAGAAATTCCTATGATATCATAGTTGCACGAAAGAACATTGCAAAGAAAAGTATTTCTTTTTGTTAAAAGACCCAGCGAGTTCTGGAAATAGAAGCTTAAGAATGTATTTTTATCATTTCTGTCATCAGTCCCTTTAATGTCCGCGTTCAACTGGTTGTTTATCAATTCGCTAAACTCATCCTTACCTTGTATTTCCGGTCATTCCCTCTCATCCTCTCGGGCTCTAGTAGCCTGCTTCCTTGAGCTCCTTCTTGGATATTTGTCCTGAGACGCGGAACTGCCATTGCTACTTTCACTCGGGTCCTTTGCTCCCAGTGTTTCCAACCCCTCATTTTTAGGTCTTCTAGCGTACACACTTTGTTATCGATATATAACTCATTGAACCTGAGACTAGCCCGTTTTCCTTGCGATCTTTCATCCCTCATATACACACACAGTTCCTTCCTTATCTCACGAAAAAGCGCAGAGAAGTCCTCAGTCACTATCACGGGAGTTCCTTTCGCTTTATATGCATTTTTAGCACTTCAGCTTTGCGTTTGTAAAAGGAGAATTTAACAATAATAGCCCTATTTCGGCCACGTCCTGGCCTATGCGCTCTTTCTATATCCTGTGGTCCAAGCTCGATGTGTAATTGTTATTGACAAAAGTTCTCACTATATTTTCAGAGTCTTCCCAAGTTTCATCCTTCTGTTCATCTAGGTTCCTAAAGATCAAGTTGTCCCGTAGCGATTGATTTTCTAACTTGTCAATCAAATCTCCTTGCAGCACTATTAGTTGTCGGAGTTGTCTGTTCTCTTCTCTGCCCTCATTTACTTCTTCTGAAACAAAGTTCAGTTGCTTGCACAAATTTTCATTTGTCTCATACAAATCTGATATCTTATTCTCCAGAATCACTAATTTATCCATCACATCACTTAATGTCAGAGGCCCAGGATTTGATTCCACACAGCCGATTATCAGAAGCACAGAAATGACTCCACCTAGAAAAAACATAATACCACTGAAATCAGATGAAGATTCTGCAGCGTTAAGTTTGTAACACTGTTTCGAAAGTCTTCCACGAAAAAGACCGATCCGTTGTTTCAGCTGTTAGTCGAGATACCCATGATTTCACGGTCCACTGATTCTCAGAGCATTCAGCAAACACGTCCACACGCCATGAACCACAAATTTTATTCTATCATATAAAAGAAAAATACTCTGAGACAGAATCAGGTATGGAGCGGAGGAATACAAAAAAGAGAGATAAACATTTGCACGTTGAAAAATGGAATTGTATTCGCCGACGAAGAGCTCAGGAAAACGCCAAATTATTGAAGATCCTTTTATAGATCCCCGATTTTGTATTTCCGGAAACGACTCAATTTCATTCATTCCCGTGTTTGTGGTTGATTATTGGTAAATTCAGGTATTGACACAAAAGTTACAGGCGTGAAAGCGTGAACATTTTTAAAAAAAGTATTTATGGCCTTTAGGGATAGTGTTGCGGAACCGGTGTTAGAAAGTAGTCGGGGAGGACCAAGTTAGTGGGTACCATCCCGGCATTTGCCTGATGTGACTGAGGAAAAAACCTGAAAATCCTCAGTCAGGATGGGCGGTCACTGGGATGATTCCCATGACCTTCCGATTTGTAAGTAAACGTTCTACTACCTGAATTATAACCTCCCGGTGCAAGTGTGGCAAACCATGCGAACAAAACAAGTGGAGCGAAGTTTGATATTTCGTAATCCCGTAACAAGGCAATAAAGTAGGGCCTGCGCTCACAATATTTTCAGCCATAACGTGTCAAACATAATGTATCTGTAGGTTACAAGCATGGAAGAGACATGTAAAAATATTCCTGTGATAATGAGGGTACTGCATAAGGCCAACACATTTATTTTCAATGAATTGAACTGATTTTTCCTTAAGGTCTTTAGGCAATTATGTCTCAGGTCGTACGGGTGATGGAACGAAGAAAGTGGGAAGAAACGGGAGCATCCCGAGAAAACCCACGCACACGGTGTTTACCTACTACAAAGGCCACATAGCATGAGCAGGGATCGATCCGAGGACATCTAGCACCAGAAGTAAGCGCGCTACCAACTTTTTTTAAACTCGTTTACTTAACTTCCTGTTACACAGTACATTTTATTTATACCATTTGGACCTTTAATTTGCGTGTATCTTACTTATCCGAACTACGGACAACATATTTAAAATCACATCCATGCCTGAAGCGGGATTCGAACCAGCGACCCTTTAGTCGCCAGATCAGCGCATTAGCCAGGTCGACCACCCGGACCGGCACTGAACCACAACGGCTCCAACTGATTTTCATTCGATTAATTGACCGTAGTTTCTCAAGTAAATATTTACAACAACTAGTGAACAATGTTCTGGTGATAATTTTAATTATTGTTAAGCTACTCTTATCGCGAAAGGTCTGATTTGGCATATGTGAAACGTGGTATCTGGTTCCTTCAGCCCTCCCGCAGCATATTTTCGTCTGAGCATTTCAACACGAAACTTTTCAAAACAGAGGGAATCGCTCGCGTCACGGAGTTCCCATCGTATTAGTTGTTGTCGCAAGCTTTCTAGCTGCACTCGACTGTCAAATAGAAAATACTGAATCCAAAATAATAAACATAAATAGTTAATTTGCTTAATGGTAAAAAAAACACACAGTACTTAAATTTTGTAATAGTAATTGTAGTTGGTGATGATTGCACACATCCCGCGACTAGAGATTATTACTCTATATGGACGTACTATGTGTAAGAGACATTCGCCACAGTATATTTGTCAAAAATTAATAACAAGTTTAATTTAATTCTATTATACTGAGGATCTGTGTGTAGTTATCAATTCAGTGATATCAGTAACTCTACAATCTACATTAGTATTAT
This sequence comes from Lepisma saccharinum, assembly GCA_022664845.1. Classification (NCBI taxonomy): domain Eukaryota; kingdom Metazoa; phylum Arthropoda; class Insecta; order Zygentoma; family Lepismatidae; genus Lepisma; species Lepisma saccharinum. The sequence goes on from JAGDQP010003044.1 coordinate 39,961, forward strand.
GTCCGCGGTAAAAATTGGCAATCTTTATCAGTTCAGAATATTATTATTCTGAGGTACAAATTTCAAAAGGACATTACCCGTTTTCTGATAACTGAATACTGAATTCTGCTACTGACTTATTTTCGTTACCCATAAGTCTTTGTCACGGCCGCCATGTTTCTGTTGATTACGTCCTGCACTTGGCATAGGCAATGGGAAAACACGCAGGATCGATCCAATCTGCCGGCTTTCCTGATTGGTGTTGTCCAAGGTATTCCTCAGTTGAATTAGTAAATTAGTCGAATGACACGATAGTACCTCAACTAATACCGTGGTCACTACCACCATTGTTGCCAGAAGTAATCACCGATAGGCTTCATCTCTCAGACAGGCTAGGCCGAAGTTCAACCCAAAAAGAATATTGCAAAAAAATAATATTTTGATTATTACGCAATGAATCAAAATATTCAATTTTCAAATAACATTTTAACCAGCCTGTTAAAGTATATCGTCCCACTAATTGACTTCAGCAGAAGTTTATAGTCAAAATGTTCGAACTGAATTGAATTAATTTATGACGTTGATGAAATTATGGCTCAGGTCAAGATAGGGCTGGGGAGAAGATGCGGTAAGTACCAAAAGTCAAATTTGATGGTGTCATCCGCCTCAAAATAAAATTTCAACCTGAAACTCATGATGGAACTTGATCCTCGAGCACACCGGACCTGAACCTCACTCAACTTCGACCTCGCGTCTTGAGGTCTAGGTCAGATTACGTCGAGGTTGGACCTGGCGAGGTTGCTCTTTAAACTACCGAGCTTGTTGATCAGCTTGCTCAATAGTTTATTCGATGAGTTTGCTATAGAGGAAGCACGAGTATACTTTACACTATGACAGTATCAGGGTTGCTGATCAGCTTGCTTGACAAGCCTGCCCTTGAGGAAGCTTGACGAATTTTTTGCTATTATACTATAGATCTTACTGATCAGCTTCATCGACAAGAATGTTCGTCAGTGTCGTCGAGGAAGCTCGGTGGAGCAATCTTATCAGCAAGCTCGACAGTGTAACAGCGACCTTAGCTTCACCCTAATACTTGAACTTGGGCCTCAGTCAATTGAATTTTAATTTAATTTATGACCTTTATTCATGTAAGGCTCAGTCCAAGATAGGAGGGGAAATGATTCTGGAAGGTGTTGTCTTCCACAAGGTTCACATGGCATGAACAGGGATCGATCCGAGGCCCCCTAGCACCATAGGTGAGCGCTCTACCAACTGGTTCCGCCTTCACCCTCGACTCACGCTTTACCTTCATGCTCACACTCCAAGTTTTTTTTTTCAATACTATATTTCACCGTTGAATTGAATTGGTATTTTGTTTTCTAAAGGATAAAAAATGATTATATGGGTGGTGAAAAAGCTTTTGCTTGCTGTTAAAGATCCTACTGGAAGAATAAGCTTGTTTTTTAAAAGAAGCGATTTAACACACAACCTATCAGTCACGGGATAAAGGCAGTGGGCGGCTGTGCAATATTTCTTTTGTGAGTTTTCTCTTACAAACAGCGTATATTACATACCCGTCTTGAAACCAAGGCCTGCACATTCTTCTTCTTTTTTCTTTGCTTCAGGCTGTATTTGATAAGATATTTATTTAGTAGTGAGTTATGGAAGTTTGTGTGTCGAGACTGTGGCAACATTTGACTGACACAAAATACGAGTATATTGAAGAGAAAACATATGTGTTTTTAAGTGAAAGAAGAAGAAAGCTAATCTGGCATTTCTAGAACTCACTTTAAAAATCTTCGAGACAAACCGATGATTAAGGTATACATTTCTTTAATACATGTAAGAAAATAAATCTTTGTGATTTTTTTGTGAATAGACAAAGGAAGTAAAGTCTGTTGCAGCTAGGAATGCATTTGTTGTGATGACGCTAGTATCACCAAAACATTCGTGTTTAATATAACAACTCGTTGTCGGAAGTAGTGTTACCAATTCAGAATATGTTTGGAACACTTATAAGGCCTTTATGAAAGAAAGTGGAAAGGTAGGACGAGATACCTGTTAGTTGATTTTCTATTAAAGCAAGGAAGGCGGAAGAGAATATTTTTCGTATTTTAATGGAATATGCATGACGCAACGAACGTCAGACATTGGTCTCATTTTTCTTGGAAGGGTAGTGAAAAGTCTATATTTAATGTAACATGTTGTGTCGCTCATTGTCCATTGTCGTTCTTTTTAGGGTAATTACACGATGTATCCAGATGCTAGCATGTCGTACTAGTAACCGAAATATGACGAGTTCGAATCCCGTTCACGAAAATTGAAGAGAGAAAACAAAGAATGTAATCACAAAAGAGCTTTAGTAGCTCGGTGATAGAGCGTTGGCTTAGCATTCGGGAGGTCGTAGGTTCAATCCCAGCGGCCGACTATGCTAACTGTCCATCGAGATTTTTCCCCAGTCACACAAGGCAAATGTCGGGGTGGTACCTTCAGGCTGATACCTTCCTGTAATATTTCTCCTCCCCTTCCCCTTAGATGCCTGAATTCCACAAATTAAATTAATTCAATTGACAAAGAATAAAACATAAAAATTACAGGATGAGGAAAAAATATTCACTTCCGAAGCGGTGCAAACTCCATAACACAAAGACAATGAGAACTCGGAGCCAAGATGTTTGCACGCTCGCTTTCTTTGCGTGTGATCACGGGTTCATTTCATGCTCGAATACATTGAACAGAGTTTTCGGAGCTTACGTTACCAAAAACGACTTTCAGTCCTTAGAAGCTCCTTTCGCAACTTTATAACAAATTAATAAATTCTTTGAAAATTATGCCCGAAATAATATAGCTCCCAAAATCTGCAACGTGCGTTCCCAGAGCATTAAATAAATTTTTATTCCCTCTATGCTCAGTAGGCAGGAAGGGAGATATTGCATTGATTACGGCGCTATTCTTGTATTCGTTTGGTGGGAAGTGATATAAAGAGAAAATCGGAACAGGTATGATGGTCTGAGATTTATTTTCCATCTGAGGAATGCCCTCTATCTTACGAAAGAGCCCCAAGAATCACAATAGCTACATGTTTTCCTTAGGGATTTCATCAGGGCACGAATTGAATTGATTTATGGATTTTAGGTTCAGAGCATCATCGGAACTAAATCTATGTAAACAGTGATACACTCACACCAAATCAGTATGTTATGGCATTACCAACTGGTATATAGTATTGATGCCAATTATGTTCATTCACATTTGAATCAATCGTTTATGGATTTAAGAATGATATTTAAGTTAAATTTAATTAATTTCAAAGTTATTTATTGTTTTAATAACTAAAAGTTATTTCGCGTTATGATTTATAATGTATATTGAATTTTTGGTAATTCAGGATTTCACAGTTAGATGTCACTACTTTGAGAGCTGGAGTTTCAGGTGTGTACTAATGGATTGATAAACGATTACTTAAACTTATATAGTTCATTACCAGCACAAAAGTATAGCTAATTAACTTTTATCATGTTATATGGTTACTTGTTGATACAAATGCATAATTACTTATAGAAATATTATTGTCACTATTAAATGTATTGTGCATGTATGTAAGAAGCCATGTTGGGTTTCTTGTATTTAGAGATACCTTGTGTAAAGACAATTCTCTTTAATAAATAATGTTTTAATCTGTAACTGAATTCTATTCAGTGGAAGCTTTGGAGAATTAATATCCAATCTTCTGGCAGCTGAAAAGCTCCGAAGCATTGAATATTGATTTGCTCTATAGTCTTGGTTTGGGTCGGTGTAGCCCCACTATAGGTAGACCTGGGGCACTAAGACTGACTATTATAAGCACTATTTATCTAAAAAAGATTCAAGTTCGAATCCATCAACGCCCTGAGATGTTACAAATATGTTAGAGGCCTTCTTTACAAATTCAACCACGCAGCGACAACATTAATATTGGTAGGACCGTATCAGTAACGAGAAGGACCCGTTACAAGTAGTCTCGTAGGTAGGTACGCGGATTCGAACCCCGCGGCCGATCACCTTCACTGAGTTTTTCCAAGGTTTCTCTCAGTTTCACCAGGCGAATGCCATGATTGAACCTTAAAGCCTTGGCGGCTATCTTCCAATTCTCCCACGTCTCTATTCCGGGCAGAATCAGAGATGCCTAAAAGTCATAAGTAAACAGATCATAATGACTAATATTCCAATAATCTTCTTTGTTATTATTCTTCCAACAGTAGCGTGAATATCCGTAGGTTAAGACAGTGGCAGTACATTCTGATTAATTCAGTCAATTGAAATACTGACCTTTATTAATAATATTCACGGGCGTTACAGACCAAAAGGTCCTGACCGAAAGGTCTCAATGCCATCTATACGTGGTTGGTGGAACTGTGTGATGGCAGTGTGGTCAGCATTGCGCGCCACCTGGCCACGAACATGCGCATTAGGGGCTTTCTAGACAGAGTGGCCGTCACGCTTTCATTGACGTGATTTCTCAGATTGCCTTACGACACTGGGTGGACGCCGATAAGTGAGACTCCACACGGGAATTGAACATGGGACCACGCGGACATGTCAAACGCTCTAACAACTTGACTATGAAGCCGCCCCTGACCTTTATTAACGTTGGCATTATACCCTGGGGGAGATGTTGGAAGGTAGTCGGTTAGGTTCTAGTTTGTAAGCACCATTCCGGCAATTGGTGTGACTGAGGGGAGAACCCAGGAATGAGCGGCCGCTTAGATCGTTCACAGAACCTTCCCATGGCTGAACCGACGCTCTACTAACTGAGCTAAGGTCGCTCGGTACAACCTACACTATAATTGTTCGTTCGTGATAATGAATACTTAATATTTGAAAAGAAAGGATATTACTCTCTTCATTATTGCATTAAATATAAACGAATTTTACGCTTATTTACGCATTTCTGTTCGCTTAAGTACAAACAAGCACTCAAGATCCTAGCACTTCGATGCTACTTGTTTCTAGGCCCGCCAGCTAAGAAGCCCTGAACAGGGATTTTGCCAGACACCGTAATGTCACCCCTCGAAATAGACAAACAAACCCCAACCACGTTTAAAATATTTATTGTTAAAAATCGGTTTAAGTGCGAAAAAAAATTGTACTTGCTCCTTCTAACTTTGTTTCGATTTTACTTTACCCCATACACTAGTAGCACATAATCGTTGAAAATGCGTGGATTAAACGTTAGTACCGAAACGTTATGTTAACGTTGTAAATGTACGGAATTCTATGTTTGTTCGACGTTCACTAATTGTTGAGAAGAAACTGGGTTAATTGGCAAAAATACAGCATGAACGCTGTCTATTTGTATATACACATTTAGTTTCATTTTGTCCGTTGCTTTCATCATGATATACTGTGTTAATTTTCGAACAGTAAATAATCCCAGCAGCTGCTGTACGGTTCGAATACAGGAACGTTCTGCACATCCCATTAGTACCTCGTCGTGTTATCCCCTAATCCATGGATCCACCTTGAGAGTCCACTGCTTATTACGATATCTATATTATTAACATGCAGTCTAGAATGCAGTTGGTACACATCGTTCACCATCATGTAAGAATGAGAAAAAAGATACTTTCCTTATTTCTTTGTTGTTCTCATTTTTTCTGATTTAACACATTGACCATGGCTGCACTATTAAATTTGTATTTCTCAATAAGTGTAATATGTCGCCTTAGAAGAACGCATATGAAGCGAAATGTGCGTCATAGTTGAAAACACTTGACATTAACGCCCTATTAACGAAATTGAATATTCGTTGAAACATAGTTTAAAATTCAAGCTGTTTTCAACATGCAAATGAGAATATGAAAATGTAGTTAATTTTATTGTATTTGCTTTTAATTATAATGTTTAAGCAATTAAATTAGAAGTGTGAAACAAAATCTAGGACAGTATGAATGATAGTTGAAAGTACGTCACATTAACGCCGTATCAAAGAAATTCTATCTTCGCTGAAATATAGTTTAAAATTAAACGTGCACATGAGATCATAAAAACCGGTTTGTGTCATCCAATTAGTTTTTTATTATATTTTTTACATAACATTAGTAAGAAACATATTAAAGAAAATCTATACCATATTTGAAAATAATGTATTGAATACACGTTTTATTAACGCATTATCAACTCAATGACATCTTTGTTTAAATATAGTTTAAAACTAAACATATGTTTTTCAAACCGGTAACAGTTAATCAACGACATGAATCTAAAATCAACGTTGGAAACAAGTATGTGTGCTACTGGAGTAACTAAAAATCATGTCAAAATCCCTATGGATTGATGCACTCAACACGTTTCGTTTCCGAAAGGAATGAGTTGGCGGATTAAAGAGTATTGAAACTATTATGGATGAGAAAATAAGTAATGTTAAGACGCAGTTACAAGTAGATTTGAAAGCTAGGGTGGATACTATCCAATTTATAACATATAAAATCAGTAGTGTTCATGCAGATGTTAAGGATTTTTTTTATTTTCAGCATCGATAGAAACCGAGCAAAACTCTATTCGCACCATCCCATTTTCGACTCTATACCCCCAAACTCAAAATCCCCGCAGAATTTCTGGTTAAACCGAACCATATAATAATAGACTTCGTGTTTTTCTACCAAAAGTTTATATTTAACAAAGAAATCCAAAGGTAACCCTAGCCATCCGACTAGATTATACCCATTTTTTTAGTTCGTTTTCATTTTGTGTGGTGCATCTATTCTTTCTGCTCGTTTTCTTTAATCTTCGAAGCAATCGGTCGCGAGAAAGGAGCATTCACAGCTCGTAAAAACATATAGTTCAATGCTCTCTTCACAATTACTTTCTCAACACCTTGACCAAAACAGTTACCATTTTTCCTCCAAGACACATGAGAAAAATGGCAGGATTATATTTTGAACGTAACCGATTCGTTCCTGCTTGCTCTTACCGTTCCTATCCAGGTCTGAGTCATATATATCTAAACGTCACAAATAAATTTAAATTCAAAACTAAGAAAAGGGGATCGTTCAACTATTAACTACCTATTTGTTCCAGAGATGAGAAAAGGATTCAAATTTTGATTATTTTTGCTGACATTGGAGAGTGGAATCAGAGTAATACTTACGTAAGATTTGCTTAAAGAGACGTGTTTAATGAGTGTTGATTTAAACAGTTTTCTTGGACTAGGAATTCACGATAAAAATTGAGAAGAGTTTATTGTCCATTATTCCATCGTTATTGTTTAGTTCGTAGTATTGTATTCGCGAAAATATATCGAAGGTCCCGGGTTTGAGTCTCGGGAGGGGCATGGGTGTCTTTAAACTAGAGGCATAATCTATCGTTACGGGCCGAAGTAAACACTTACTAGACTTTCCACTATAAAATAAAGCTTAACAATTTTTTTTTGTTCGTGAAAACACAGTGTATTTAATCCGGTGCACATCTTGTATATTTTGTAGAAGGAGTGTCAAGTAAACAAAGTTGACAATTCCCAGCATACTCTGCTCGAGGATCTAGTGAAGCAGCAACTTTGAAAGTAATCTGTGCGATGTATAGGGCTAATGTCAATGTTGAAAAGACACCCAGTAGCACACAAATGTTGAAAATACACGGATTAAACGTTAGTACCGAAACGTTAACGTTGTAAATGTACCGAAATGTCCGTTTGTTCAACGGTTTATTCGACGTTGAATAATGGTTGAGAAGAAACGTTGAAGAAACGGGTTTAGTTGACCAAAACAGAGCATGCATGCTGTCTGTTGGTATAAACACATTTAGTTCCTTTTTATCCGTTGCTTTTAGCACGAAATGTGGTATTAATTATCCACCAGTAAATAATCCGAGTGGCTGCTGTCGGGGTTCGAACACAGGAACGTTCTGTACTTCTCCTTGGTAGCTCGAAGCGCTGATAACTTAACCAAGATTCCACCTGGAGAGGCCATTACTCTTTTACGATATCGTTGAAATTAAATGTTCGTTGAAATATGGTTTAAAATTCAATCTGTTTTCAACGTGCACATGAGAACACCAAAATTAGTTTGTGTCATTCAATTAGATTTTAATTACATTTTTTGGCAACATTAGTAACAAGTGCATTATACAAAATCTATTATATTATAGTTAAAAATAGCATTTTGAATACACGTTTTATCAACGTCTTATCAACTCAATGACCTCTTTGCTGAAATATGATTTAAAAATAAAAGTAATTTTTCAACCGATGAAGGTTAATCAACGAAATCAACATAAATCAACGTTGAAAACACCTATGGGTGCTACAGGGGCAAGAATAAACTGGCTTTGTATTTTCCTGGTCGGGAATAACGCTTTGAATTATCTGATAATCCGCGATCAAGAAAACCATCAGATTTTGACAAAGATCGTTTAATTCAGTGTTTTGAAGAGAATCCCTGGCAAACAACGTGGGAATTGGCGCAACTGGTTGAATTTGACCACTTAACCATTGGACACCATTTGCATTCGATGGGATGGGTAAGGTACAGAAATGCAAGCCACATTCGGCCAAATTGGTAGGGATACACTCCCCCCCCCCTCTCTCTCTGTCTAGTTCACTCTCTCTAACCATAGTCTTTCATGATGAAGCTACTCTTGAAACTTGACTAACTGACTGCTTCAAGTCAAAATTCACTAGTTCTAAAGTAGAGAAATCGAACTCCTCCAACGTTGACATATAATCATTGATAATGTAGGCGACTACATTTCTAAATGAGTCAGTGTGATTATGACTGTATATCATTAGACTGCAATAGCCATGTGCCATCTCAGCATTTGTGTAATTGTGTTAATTACTGTTCTCCTGTTAACGTAGATAAAAAGCATAGCGTTATAAAACGATACGAATTTATGCACCAATCTAATACAAATCAGAAAGTCGGATATCTGGTTATTTTAGCTTAAAAGTTGAGGCAAGTTATATTAAATGACTAAAGAGGTGCTTACATAATATTTGAACGTCCCCAAAGAGAAGAAATAGTATTCACATAATCAATGAAATTAGAAGTACTTACTGGTAATTTCATCATCTTTACAAACAGCTTTCATTCAGATCGTACCCAGCCCTCGTTATTCAGACAGTAATGTCGCAGGCTTCGAAGCGGCAATGGGTAGCCACGTGAATTCGAACCCCACGGTCGAATATCCTGACAGATTTTCCACAGTTTCACCAGCTACAATAACTACTTGGTAAGTTAACTGTTGACTTACCAATTAACTCATGTAATTGCCAAACATTACGCGATATTAATATTTCATCTGAAAATTGTTAAAATTTCAAAGAAAGCAAATTTAGGCATTGTTTCTGTTAAAAATTTTGAAGTTGCCTCCCAGTAACAGTATTCCCAGGGTTTTCGAAAATTTCACCGTTTGATTCGACAAAACCCATTTAGTACTTCACTTTAGTTTGGAACCTTTATTCTCATTGAGTTTCAACACGTGAAAAGTCCCGAAAACCCTCTACACCATATTAATTTTGACCACTAACTAGGTCTTCTAGCTGCCAAACGGCATGAGCTATCGAAAAGTATTTCCTCTAAAAGTTATTCAAAATTTAGCGCTTGTTTCAACGGGAGCAACATCGACTCCCTACCACTTTACATGCCAAATTTTGAAGTTATTCCCTCCGTAAAGGTACCTGTATTCCCGAGACGCTACTGTTTTCAGAAACATCACCGTGTGATTCCGCAGATTCACTTTGATTTAAACATTTTTTTTAAGGTTTCTGAGCACTAGGAGCTGAGTTATGACCCTGTTAGTGATTTCTGGAGCCACCCTGTAGATTCATCGGTAGTTCATATGTGTGCAAAGTTTCAAGTTAATCTGCTATGTGGAAGTGGGTCAAAATTAGCTTACATAATTTCTCCCTAACTAACAAGTGAAGATAAATGAAAGCTTATAAAAAAGAAGGAAACAGTAGTAGTTTTCTTCTGTTCATACGCTCACAACAGCTTTATTTCTAGATGACTCATGCTACTACAGGTTCTCGTCTCAAGATCAACGCCTGGTATGTCTATCAGGCTTTGCGTCGTAACACACCTGCTCTTAAATAAAAGAACACAACTTTCTGCGTGTATGAGGATCGAACACAAGGATCGTATGATTTATTTTGTTAAACAAACATCAAACAAAACTTGTTTTTAAATTGCTAAAACAAGAGAAAATCTTTTGACAATATTTATTAGTCGCCTTAAAACAATTTTAATGCTTACATTTTTGATAGACCTTATTTTGAACCTCTCTTTAGAGATCTTTAGTACTCAATAATGAGTTTTTGGTTCCTTCATAGCAGAGCTATAAGAAAAGGAGCATTCTAATCCCGGTCTTGGCGTCTGTTCGTATCCAGAAATTAAATCTCAAGAACTACAAAATATAGAGATATGCATAGGTGTCGTTGGAAATGGCTTGAATAGACTTGCTCAGAGCTCCTGAAACCATCCTGATTCGTGCACTAATTCAATGTTGCCAGAACATTTTAAAAAACTAATTGTTAATGTTAAAATTGTTTCCATTCACCTAGCTGCGCCGTACTTGGCATAAACATTATTCGACACATTACAAAAACACTGAGGTCGCCTGATTGTCTAAGCAACTCACTTATCACTTTCCTGCTGCGTAGTTTCTTTAAAATTATATTTGAATATGTTATTGTAAAAAGGACCCGAGTCACTTTTTTTGGTGGGTTTTAGTTATTGCTTGTTCCTGGCTCCTTGGGTTAAACGTTTGTTTTGCATCACAAATGGTCCTGATCCAACTACCAGAACAATAGTATGATAGCCCAAAAACCTATTCTTACTCTGTCATCGTTTTGTCGTTTTTCTCTAAACTCCACAAATGTGACTCGGGTCCCTTTTTACCGGTACAATAACATATTCATTTATTTTCAAATTATTTCCATTATTTTAGAACACCTTTGAACTTTATTATCCAAACCAAGGCAAGTTTCGTAAAATCCATGAAATTCTAATAAGAGATGAGTGTTAGTAAAGAGAGAACAACCTGTCACTAAGTATTTCAGTGGAAAATAGTATTCTACGTTAAACAAAAGCTTTTCCTTACTCATACTTGCCTCTTTTAGAAATTCTGAAGAATGATATTGCAATAGAAAACTTTGTATTAAACTCAAGTAAATATTGTTAAAGTTAGAATTCATGTTACTCATGTTGGATTGGAAAGTTCTGGGAGCGGATCCCAACGGTCACCCATCTGACTGAGCTTTTTCTATAGATTTCCTTCAGTTATACCAGGCGAAAGCCAAGATGATACTTACGAACTTGGTGCTGGCCGACTACCTTCCAAATTCCTACTCTTTCCCGGCCTGAATCTGAGATGCCGAAAGTTCATAAATAAATCAATGATTACTTAAATCAAGTAACCCTTTTCCATAAATTCCATGTGTCTTACTCAATCTGAGATTGTTCAGCATAGTTGCTTCAGCTCTTTTAATATTTTATTATTTCTATTAATGTTTATATCTCTTAGAATAGTTCAAAACGGGGTTTCTTTTATTCCCAACGATTGATTAATGGCGGCCATTTCTGTATTGCATTGCATACAGACTTGTGTTTGCAGACGGAAAATGCAATATCTACGGACTGATTTACCATAGCATGTTCAAAAACATTTTTTTTATTTAAAGTTTGCTCGATAACTTCAGTTCTCTGCATAAAAAGCTCAACATTTCTATAAGGGTACCAGACATGGGCGGATTTATGTAATAATTACCCCCAACCCAAATCATTTCAAAATGACATAATTTTTAAACGATAGCTTTCAAAGTCTCTCTCTCGTGCCCCCCACCCAGGGTCTCTCTCCTAATTTCACCCATGGCACCAGATAGAAATATAATATCATAGACCTCATAATATATAAACAGTACGCTTCTCCATTTCTGTCTGCGCTAAAACTAGTGGGGTTTTGTTCAGAGCACGTGATTTTGAATTAATCCACTAGGCAGCTCTGGTATAGACCTCATAATACAATATGACGTCTACGCCAGAGCTACGTAACGGATGAATTCAAAATCACGTGCTCTGAACAAAATTCATTTAGTTTTATCGTAGACAGAAGTGGGCAAGCGTGCTAGGTCTATATATTATGAACTCTATGATATTATTTTCACACGTTATGTACTTGTATAAGAGAGAGAAACTACGGTATGAATTTAAACTTTCTAACACTCTAACAAATATAACACACCCACTATATTCAAGTTGTGACAGTTGTGGGTCTGTGCACTACTTTACATTTACGTTTAATCACATTTTATTTTTAAAACCCAAGGAAGTCCCCAAAAGGCTTATAAAACCCACATGCGCTCAGATAAACTGTTTTTTTTTAATCAACGTTATTCCAAAACTCATTCCGTTGCGTGAAATGTAGGATCTAATCCAAAATCAAGGGGTAACTTGAGTGCAAGGAGAAACATACCTTCAAACAATTTCATCCCTTGAATTTTGATTTGAATTTATTTTAAGGCCTTTAGGCCGTATGGATAATGATGGGATGAATTGGTGGAATGAGGAAAGTGAAAGGAAACGAGAGCACCGCTCGAAACCCACGCACACGGTCTTTGTCCACCATAAAGCCCACATGCCATAAGCAGGGATTGGTACGACGACCCTAGCACCACAGGTGTGCGCTCTACCAACAGAGCCACCCTTTATCGCTTGAATTGTCAGCAGATTGGACTCTCTACGCAGCAGAAAATCAATGTAAATAATCTCATTGAAGCGCATTGCGAACTAAACACATTATGGAGTATTATTGCGATGTAAACATGTATTTTTTGCGCCCAGGATTGGCATCAGAACTTCCACATTACGCCCATATTTGGTATTTCTCACGCATGACTATGAGATGGCAAAATGTAGTATCTTGAGAAGTTTCCAGTGATCTATGACAGAAGTAACTAAACTGCAGTTTTACGAAAAGAAACTTATTCTTTTACTGAAAATCACAGAACTTCTCGTCAAATAAACATAGGTAACCAAAAGACATGCCATTGCATCCTTTTCAATCGCAACTTTTCCGTAACTACTACTACGTTATGGTGAACACTGTTCTGCATTAGATACGTAGTTGAGTGGTTTAGGTTAAGGACTTCGAATCAGGCGGCCCGGGTTTGAATCCCGCTCCTAGTTTGGGCATTCTCTTAAACTGATTACAATGTGTAACCTTTGTGGCAAAATGTGTAAAATAGACTAGGGATATATCTGATGTAGTAAAAAGTAATCCATTATTTTTGAATGACATTGAAGGCTTGACTTATCATAGTTAGAATGATCCGATTTAGGTCACATATGCGCCGTTTTGTTCGATAACGTGTTGCCATTTGGAAGGTAATATCATGATGCATCTCTCATAGAAGCCCTTGTCCCTATTGGCAAAAAATTGAGACAGTCGATTTTCACAAGCCTCTCTTCAAGCGAATTTTTCACCAGCAAACGTGTTCGCCATGGACAGGAACAGATGGTAATCACTCGGTGCCAGGTCCGGACTATAAGGTGGATGCATAAGAACCTCCCAACCAAGCTCCCGGAGCTTCTGGCGAGTCACTATCTATGTGTGTGGCCTGGCGTTGTGCTGGTGGAACACAATGCCTCTCCTATTGGCCAAAGCTGGGCGCTTCTAGCCGATTGCTGCCTTCAGACGGTCCAATTGTTGACAGTATAGTTCCGAGTTAAGGGTTTGGCCGTAGGGGAG
>JAGDQP010003044.1:54061-76855 GCA_022664845.1 Lepisma saccharinum
TCGCCTTTATCGAAGAAAAACTAAAATATAGCGTATTTTCTCTTTGCTGGTGTCCATTTTGACGCGCGCCCGCACAACACTGAGTTAACTCATCACAACTATCTGAACAGTGTTTGTAGTACGCAATCTCATCGTTTGAACGCCATCTCGTTGAACCCGATCGGACTTATACAACGCGAGATACAGATCACTGAAGCCATCTATTGGCAAAATAATGGATTACTTTTTACTACACCAGATATTTGAATAATATACATTTGAATGTAATTATTGTGTAATTTTGAGATCATTTATTTCATATTTTGTGCGCAAATGTTTATCTCACTTTTTGTGTTCCGCTCCATACCTCATTATCTTTCAGAGTATTTTCTTGTTACACAAAAGTGTTATAACATTAACTAATTACGTTTTTAAATGTGGTAATTGAATATAAAAGTTCTTAAATATACATTTCTACTAGTTTCTCTATGACCCAAGAAACATTTCTTTTAATTAAACCTGTTTTACCTTATATTTCTCTAAGTGATGCATACGCCTGCAATTTATATGATTCCGCAATACACATTCTCGTTCTTTTCCCTGCAAAATACTTTTGGAGGAAGAATTGCACATCCTGGGGTGGTATGCATACAAGATAATCCACTAATCAAGTTGGGTTGCATATGCAATAGGTGAACAGTACCACAATTTATATAGTAAGAAATGAGCATTCAAAGCGGTCAAAAATATATGATCGCGATTGTGAAATCGCGATCATACATTTTTCACCCCTTAGAATTCTTATTTAAGCTATATGAGTTCTGTTCCTGTTCGCCTTCTGGATATGAAACCCACCTTGATTAGTGGATAACCTTGAATGCATATCATTTCAGGATATGTAATCTTTCCTCCAAAATCATTTTGCAGTAAAACATATAACAGCGTTTATTGCGGAATAATATTAAATTAGAGGCGTTAGGATCACTTAGAGAAATTTGAGATAAGACAGGTTTAAATACCAAATAGGTTTCTTGTAGCAGAGAGAAACGATTAGACACGTTTACTGAATATTATTTATATCGAATAACCATATTGAAAACTGTAATACATCAATTTTATAATACTATCATGTAGCAGAAAAATACTCTGAGAGAGAGAATCAAGTATGGAGCGGAGGAAAGTGGAATTGCACTCGCCGACGAACAGTTCGTGAAAGCGAAGCAGGAGAACTCGAATTTTTAAAAGATGCTTTTATAGATCCGTGATTTTGTATTTCTGGAAGCCATTCATTGGCAAATTCATGTATCGACACTATCGTCACAAAACTTACAGGCGTGAACAATTAAAAAATAAGTATTTTTGGTCTTTAAGCATATCAGACTCTGGCTTGGATAGTGTGGGGGGAAAGGATGTTCAAAAATAGTTAGGGACGACTTAGCTAGTGGATACCATCCCGGCATTTGCCTCAAGTAACTGAGGAAAATACCTGAAAATCCTCAGCCAGGATGGGCGGTTACTGGGACGGTTCTCACCTTCTGATTGCTAAGCAAGTGCTCTAACTGAGGTATGACCTCTTGACGCAAGCGTTGAAAGCAAGAGAACAAAATAACTGGAACGAAGTTTGATATTTCGTAATTGTATAAAAGGGCAGTAAAGTGAGAATGTCAAAAAAATGTATGTGTAGTTAACAAGCAGGGAAACGACGTAGAGATAACGAAAGATACTTCGCCGATGTAGGGTTGAAAGTTTTTTTTTACTACAATAGTACAAATTTAGTGCAAATTTATTGAAGTTTTGGTCTAAATACGCATTCTGTAACAATTCGCGAGAAATTGCAACTGATAACCCAATGAAACTCTCAGATAAATGACAGAAATCATTTGTTACTATAATTTCTTTTATTTTTAATATAATAATTATTAATAAGTATTGTCTTAACATATCGCGCAAAATACAAATGCTATTGCATTTTATGACTTTTCGATAATTAATACACATTTTCTCTTGAAATATATGAAAATAAATATATTTCTAATACAATCATAGTGGAAAATAACAAACAATTCTACCCTTGTCCACTCTCGACAACTGGAAAGCGCAGATATACGAATCAATACCTTCTCTCATCTCTCATAGAGTAAAAGTAAAAAAAAAGTAAAAAAAAGCTCTCTTCTCTGTACCCCCCTCTGTATTACTTACCTCTCATCGCCCTTTATATACAGTAAATCTGTGTTCGTTTTATACATAAAATGGCTTCTTATGGAAGATAGAAGGACAATGCCTTTCCCCCATGTTCTCACGCTATTTGGCAATATATTACATGATCTATGTCTTACAAGTGTTCTATTCTACCAAAAATGCATTGTATTTGGTAAACAAAACGGATAATTAAGATTGATC
Organism: Lepisma saccharinum; assembly: GCA_022664845.1. Classification (NCBI taxonomy): domain Eukaryota; kingdom Metazoa; phylum Arthropoda; class Insecta; order Zygentoma; family Lepismatidae; genus Lepisma; species Lepisma saccharinum. The sequence continues at coordinate 56,441 of JAGDQP010003044.1, forward strand.
TCTTACTTACGTTCTAGCACAAAATCGATAATTTCTTACATTCCTTATAAGCTGTACTCCAATAGAAAGAATCGTTGCTTGGTAATTAACAATTTTGCCCGTAACAATGCCCTACAATGGAATACATATTCTTGTAAAATGCGTTTATATTACTAATAATATTCAAGGAAGTATTAAGAAATTGATTAAATTCGTTCTCAAAATGATATCGTATTGCGCTTGTCTTGTCTTATCATGTAATAAGTAACATAAGACAATATAAGTTTAATTTTAACAGCACCACTCTGTTATTAGCACAACTCTGAAATTGCATTACTACTGCAAAACTGATGCTCTCAACTCTAATTCACTGTAGTACTTTCACCGCAAATCGTATACAGTTCTTTCATTTGTTTCCGATTCTAGATGTGGCACTAACGTCATGTTTCTTAAGAAATCATGTTGTTAAATGCTTACAGTTAACCATCTCTCAGCATGGTGGTATTGAAATTGAACTTATAGTGTTTTATGTTAGTTATTACATGATCAGACAAGAGAAGCGCGATAAGATGTCGTTTTGAGCTCGAAATCAGTTTCTGAATATTTCATTGAATAATGTTTCTAATATAAACGCATTGTACAACAATATGCATTCCACTATAGGGTATTGTTATGGGCAAAATTTTTAATCACCTAGCAACGATTCTCTCAATTGTACTAGAGATTATAAGGATCATATGAAATTCTAGATATTCTGCTTGAACGTAAGTAAGAGAGCAATCTTAATGCTATTGTATTATGTTTTTTTAAGCTAATAAAGTTGAATTTGCGTTTTGTTTACCAAATACAATGCATTTTTGCTATAATAGAACTCTTGTAGGACATAGTTCATGAAATATGTTGGCAAATAACTCGAACGATATGACTGCTAGTTGAGCATTGATACTTTCGCAATGTATTGTGCATTAGTAAACATGAATAAAAATACAAGGTTGTCAGATGATTAAAATGTTCACACGCTATTTTCCTAATGCTTGTGGAATCTAACCAGGAATGTTAAAATCATAATTTAACTGTAACCATTTAGGAACATGAGTTCTTAACAAACATGATCCTAGTGGCACATCCAGAAAAAGTTAGATATGAATGAACTGTATACGTCTTTACAGTGAATGTACTAAAAAGAATTACAGTTGAGAGCATCAGATTTGCAGCAGTAATGAATTTTCAGTGGTGGTATTAAAATTAAAGTTATGGTGTTTTATGTTAGTTATTAAATAATCAGACAAGACAAGCGCGATACAATGTCTTTTTGTGCTCGAAATCAATCAGTTTCTCAATACTTCTTTGAATCACGTTAGTAATATAAATTCATTGTACAACAATATGCATTTCATTGTAGGGCACTATTACGGGCAAAATTGTTAACCACCCAGCAACTATTCTTTCAATTTGAGTACATCTTATAAGGATTATAAGAAATTATCGATTTTCTGCTTGAACGTAAGTAAAAATGTAATCTTAATGCTATTGAAGTATAATATTTCGTCTCTTAAGCTAATAAAGTTGAAGTTCCGTTTTGTTTACGAAATAAATGCAATTTTGGTAGAATAGAAATCTTGTAGGACATAGTTCATGAAATATCTTGGCAAATAACTCAAACGATATGACTGCTAGTTGAGCATTGATAGTTTCGCATTGTATTGTAGATTAGAACACATAAATAAAAATACAAGTTTATCAGATGATTATAATAATATTCACGCTATGTTCCCAATGATTGTCGACTCTAACCAGGAATGTTCCAATCCTAATTTAACTGTAAGCATTTAACAACATGATTACTTAACAAACATCATTTTAGTGGCACATTTAAAATCTGATAGAAAAGAATGAATGAACTGTATACGATTTGCGATGAAAGTCATACAGCGAATTACAGTTGAAAGAATCAGCTTTGCAGCAGTAATGAGTATCCAGAGTGGTGATATTAAAATTAAACTTATGGTTTTATTTCGTTAGTAATTACATGATCAGATAAGACCAGCGTGATACGATGTAGTTTTGAAGTCGAAGTTAATCAGTTTCTGAATGGTTCATTGAATAAATTAGGAATATAAATGCATTGTACAAAGTATGCATTCCATTGTAGGGCACTGTTACGATCAGAATTGTTAACCTTCCAAGAACTGTTCTTTCAATTTGAGTACTGCTTATAATGATTATAAGAAAGCATCGATTTTCTGCTTGAACGTAACTAAAAATGTGATCCTAATGCTATTGTAGAATGATATTTATTCTTTTAAACTAATAAAGATGAAGTACCGTTTTGTTTACCAAATACAATGCATTTTTGGTAAAATAGAACTTTTGTAAGACACAATTAAGGAAATTTCTTGCCAAATAACTCGAACGATATGACTGCTAGCTGAGCATTGATAGTTTCGCAATGTATTATAGATTGGAACACATAAATAGCAATACAAGGTCATCACATGATTATAATGATCTTCACGCTATGTTCCTAATGCTGGTTGAATCTATCCACTAATGTTTAATGCTAATTTAACTGTAACTATTTAACATGATTTCTTAACAAACATGATGATAGTGGCGCAACCAAAATTAGATAGAGAAGAATGAACTGTATACGATTTGCGGTGAAAGTACTACAGCGAATTACAGCTGAGAGCATCAGCTCTGCAGCAGTATTGCATTTCCAGAGTGGTGATATTAAAATTAAACTTATGGTGTTTTATGTTAGTAATTACATGATCAGGCAAGACAAGCGCGATACGATGTCGTTTTGAGCTCGAAATCAATTAGTTATATTTATTTAATTTATTTATTATTTTCAAATCACATCATAAAACGGTGCCAGACCGTACTGACATAGTCTCGGAAATACAAGTATACATACAAATAATGAAAAAAGTACAAATAATTTAAAGGAGAATTGAAATGTGGATTAGGTCACAGAACATATAAATTCTTCGATCTCCTCAAGATTATAACCTTTACAATTTATCAATAACTCTTTGATCATTAACTTATTATTTTTGTATTAGTATTTTTTATCCTATCAGGTAAAAGGTTATAAAATTTTACACCCTGGGACTTGTACGACATTTTTGTTTTTTACCATTCTTTTAAGGTTAGTAAATTGTCGTTATATCTTGTACTGTAAGAGTGTACTACAGGACCGGTCAGAAATTCATCTTTGTGAGAATTTATGTAGATTAAACAGTGGTAAATAAACATGCATGGAACCGTCATTATTTTCAATTTTTTGAACATACCTGTACATGAATTTAAAAAAGGCAATCCTAATATTGCTCTTATTGCCTTCTTTTGCCATAAAAATACTAAATTAGACTCCACAGAACAACCCCAAAATAATATTCCATAATTCAAATGACTGTGAAAAGGAATGATTCGCCATGCATATATACTCCTGTGACAGACAGTTACGTAATTTTCGAATTAGATAAATACTTTTGGTCAATTTACCAATAAGATACTCAATATGAATTTTCCAATTTAAAGAGCAATTTATATACATGACTAGATATTTTATGTTATTAGATTTATTTTTTGCAATTATGTCTCTCTTTAAGGAAAATAAATACTTTCGGTTTTATCAATATTAATCGTCATGTCGTTTTCATAGAACCATTTTATCATTATATTTAATTCATGATGTTTAGAAGCTACCAATGTATCTAGATTACCATTACCCATTAACAAGGTTGTGTCGTCTGCATATAATACTGGTGATACTGATATCACTTTAGGAAGATCATTTAAGAAAATAACAAATAATATAGGGCCGAATATGGAGCCCTGAGGAACACCTCTATTAAGAGTCTTGTACCTTGATAATCTACCATTAACCATTACCGCCTCTCTACGATTCAATAAATATGTACGTATAATATTTAAACTCAATAGTATTATTCCATAGAGTTTTAATTTCTCTACTAGTAAAAGGTGAGGAACAGAATCAAAAGCTTTACTTAAAACCAGTAAAGTGACAGACGTTATCTTTTTTATTATTTCCCTCACAATCTTTTCGATTGCATATATTGTACCATATCCAGGGCGAAAACCGTATTGACAAGGATGTATGATTTTGTTCAAATTCAAAAATTCATTCAACTGGTCCACAATGATCATTTCGAATATCTTTGAAACAATGGGGACTAAAGTAATTGGTCTATAATTAGCCGGCAATGATTTATCACCTTTTTTATATATGGGTATGACAATGGAACGTTTAAGAATTTCAGGAAATATACCATGTAATCTCGATCTATTCATCAAAATTACTAAATACGGAACAATTATGTCCACTATATGTTTTATTAGATATAAGTAGACATACCAAATGCATCTTCAGAATAACTAGTCTTTAATCTCTTAGATGCCAGAATTATGCAATTATATTTTGAAGTTCAAAATCATGTTGAACTGCAACATCTCTTTTATATATTGATATATGCTTTTTGGATTACCTACAGAAGTTTTGGTTTCTGCAGTTTTAATAATCAACGTATTGAAAACATCAGGTGATATTGCAATATCATCATCATTTTTTTTCTTATGTTGTACCTCATTATCTATGATTGCCCAAGCTTTGGAATTTTTTTGTTTGGCCGCTTTGATTAATTTATCATTATACAGAATTTTAGCTTTTTTGATTCCTTTTCTATAGATGTTTTTTGGTTTCTAAATTTCATAGTAGCATCTGTATTGCCGTTTTTCAATTGTATATACCAATATAATATCACCTTCTTTATTTTATGCCACTGTGGAGTGAACCAATAACAAGCCTTGCGTTGAGTTTTTTTTTTGTTGGATGTTCGTTCCAATGGGCAATAAGTTTGTATGCCAACCTGAATAATGTCCATAAATGTTTTCCATGCTATATCTACATTCTCTTGATCATTAAGATTCTCTTCAAAATCCATTGACATTAAATAACTTCTACGATTCATAACATTTCTAATATGCAATCTGCGGAAATTTGTAAAATACCCGCGTTCATTAGTAATATCATCTTTAAAAGTCGGTTCATAAATTATCCACAATACTAGATGGTCAGCTATGGCCGGTGCCATAGTGCCGCAATATAAATTTGTCAAAGTTTTGTTAACTATCATATTATCTAGACAAGCATCATTGCGGGTTGGTAAGCAATTTTTATAACACCAATTTAAGGAGTTCAGAGTGTTATTAAATTTTTTTACAATTGAAGATTCAGGCTTCAAAATGTCGATATTTATGTCTCCCACTATAATCATATCATAATCTTTGTGTTTACTGATCATGTCATAAAATTGTTCAATTTTATCATTGAACAAATCACAATTAGAATCCGGAGTTCTATATATCACAATTAATATTAACTTGATATCCCTAATTCTAGAACCGATAATTTCAAACTCTTTTGAAGAACATAATAAAGACATATCGATATTGACATATGGAAATTTTAGGTCATTTCTCATATATAGGGCTACACCACCATAATTACTGTCAGTTCTACAATAATAATTTAACAATTTGTAATTGGTAGGTTTATATAATAGCATTTCATTTTCACTTAACCAATGTTCATTGATGGTGAAGCATTTCACTGGATATTCGTTTAAAAAATATCAATTTCGTCTATTTTGTTCCTAATTGATTGAACATTGATGTTGAACATTGTCACTGACGCACTTAACATTATCTTTACATTTTTCACTTCTTAAATGAGATATACAATTATCCAAATTTATTGTGGAGTTAGAAACAGTATTTACTTCAATAATCTGCAGTGCATCTACCGCAGATTGCACAATTAGTTTCCCTGATACATTAGAGGTATTTTTTGTTTAGATATGTTCTATAATTTTTGATTTATTTGAATGAATTCTTCTACAAGTCTTTTACTCATATACCTTTTCCCCAAGGAATTTAGGTGTAAACCGTGATTTGTGTGAAATCTTCTGCCTAAGTTTTCAATGTCAATTACTTGAAGATGTTTATATTTGTTTCTTAGATTTTTTATGCTAGTGTTCACCTTACTTATTTCCATATTGGTAGTTGACCATTTTGGTAAGTCGTATCTTGAAGGAATTGAGAATGCAATTATTCTTTCATTATAGTGTTTGACAAGAAATCTCCTTAGTTGTTTCAAAAGTGTAACCGCATTATTGTGATAAATGTCATTAGAGCCAACAATGATTACTTTTACATAATTACTATCAGCTAAATTTTTTTTTTTTATTAGGAGAAAAATCAGTATTCAACATATCACTAGAAGTTGCGTTAGGCTTTATAATACCAACAATATTGTCAACTCCTAAAGTCTTCAGCCTTGAACACAACCCTTTACCGTGACTATCAGCTATAACACTTACTACTAAGTTTGATTTTAGGGTAGGTTTTGTAAATTTACTCACCCCATTTGTATTAAACTCAGTTTGATTCCTTGTTACCTGTTTCAAACTCTCCCCAGTTTTTTTACATCTAGCAATGTTTGGGCAAGTAATTTTACTATCCTCATTTTGGATAAGCCTTTCTATTGCTATTATACTACTCTTCAAACGTTCGATCTGATTTTGTATCTTTACAATTTCATTACTATGTAATACCTTACTTTGTATAACCTCATTATCACTATTTTCCTCAATCATTTCCGTTTGAACCATTTTATTTAGATATTCTTTTCCTTTCTCATTTTGGGTATCAGAGTCTTTAAACTCCTTGACACCAGGACTATTCCAATCAATTGTCTGCGTAAAGTTGTCAATTTTGCCCTGAAAAAGAGGAGTTTCATTCATATTGATCTGAGTTGAAACATCCACCTTTTTTGTAGACGAACATACTAAGTCACCATATTGATCATTTTCGCTTTCCTTCAATTCTGCTAATAAAAGAGTTGCTTTGATCTCCTCCAGCATTTTGATTGATTTTTTATGTGTGTTTATTGATGAATAAACTTTCCGCCAAACTTGTCTCGTCATTACCACTATGTATAAATGACTTATTTAAGAAGGCGTGTCTCAAGTTCTCTACACCAGAGGGACTATTACTGGCTAAAACTGGACTATTTAGGTCTATATCATTAAAGTCAACGAAATAGCTATATTTTTTATTACTCTGTTCAGGGGTGCTACTAGCCATTTTATCAAGATAATTACAATCATATACATTTTCACTTATCACGCTTATGTAACAAACGTGTTTGCAAATTCCTTATCACCAATCACACTTATATGAGGTTAGCAAGATTTTTTCTCACACTCAAAACATTTTCAAAAGAAAAATATTATGGAATTCATACGGATCAACACATAAAGAATAGGTCTTCACCCGACCACAATAGATTGCATGCGAAAACAATACGTCATGGACAACTCAAATATTACAGAGTATTATCAAAAAGTGTATCTATATGGTATTTACTCTTGACTGACGCTTGAATAAAATGAATTATAATTATATTTAGAGAATTCACACTTATAAGTACTTTATGATATCTTGTCATTCACAAACCATTTCACTATAGAAAAGAAAAAGATTGAATGTTCTTCATTATTTTTCTCGTAAGTTACTTAGTGTATTAATATAATTTCTGGCATGTAAATCAATCAACCAAAGTCAAAACTATATGTAATAGAAATAAATTGAATTTATGATCCACAATAGAGATATTGACTATAAGGCTATCCAGGGTTCAAAACTCAATTCTCCTATTGGTTATTAAGAAGATTTACAGGTACTCAGGTACACCGTAAAATTCTAAATCATCTTTTCAATAAATTTAGGGTTTCAGATCTTTATAGTTTCCTAATATCTTTTATATGTAGCAGCTTTAGAAAACAGATTGAAAAAAAGGTTGATAAGAGGATAACAAATTGTTCAATGTTATTCTACTGTCTGGTGCCTGACAATCAAACGGAAAAAACTAATGATCTGGAATTATTTAAAAGAATAATTGACCAAAAGGTGTTCCCGGTTCGAGTTGAACACAAAACAGTCACCAAATGAGGTGAAGCTTAATGTTAGATAATGAACACAACTTTGAATGAGAAATTTCTCATACCGAGTCGATTCTCAATTAAAATAACCGTAGATCGATACACAACTTCCGGGTAAATAGAGAATGCAAATGGCTGCCTCCAAAACTAACACTTAGTGATGAGAATAATACCAAACTTCAACGTATCACGAGCAAGAGTTAAAAAGGACGTTCACTTCATTTATGCCACATAGAGGAATAACTGTATTAAGGTATCTAAAATAATTATTGACTAATAAACAGTTAAAAGAACACTAATTCACTCGCGTTCACTATTCGTCGCGGTGTTTGTTTAATTATAAAAATTCTTGAATCTTCACTAGATTTCGCTGGATTTTTTACACTTCTTGGCACACTCGATTCACTGAACAATCGTGCACTCACAGTTATAAAAATGCTCTTAAAATTTGTATAAAATCCTGTAAAAAACAATACAATTTCCAGGAGCTACAGTACCAATCTTCACCAAGTTTCTCAATACTTCATTGAATCACGCTAGTAATATAAATGCATTGTACAACAATATGCATTCCATTGTAGGGCACTGTTACGGGCAAAATTGTTAACCACCCAGCAACTATTCTTTCAAATTGAATAGAGCTTATAAGGATTATAAGAAATTATCGATTTTCTGCTTGAACGTAACTAAAAATGTAATCTTAATGCTGTTGTAGTATGAGATTTGATATTTTAAGCTAACAAAGTTGAAGTTCCGTTTTGTTTACCAAATACAATGTATCTTTGGTAGAATAGAACTATTGTAGGACATAGTTCATGAAATATCTTGGCAAATAACTCGAACGATATGACTGCTAGTTGAGCATTGATAGTTTCGCATTGTATTGTAGATTAGAACACATAAATACCAATACAAGGTTATCAGATGATTATAATAATATTCACGCTATGTTACTAATGATTGTCGAATCTAACCAGGAATGTTCCAATGCTAATTTACCTGTAAGCATTTAGCAACATAATACACTTAACAAACATAATTTTAGTGGCACATCTAAAATCTGATTAGAAAAGAATGAATGAACTGTATACGATTTGCGGTGAATGTGCTAAAGCGAATTAGAGTTGAGAGCATCAGCTCTGCAGCAGTAATGAATTTCCAGAGTGTTGATATTAAAATTAAACTTATGGTGTTTTATGTTAGTAATTACATGATCAGAAGGACCAGCGTGATACGATGTAGTTTTGAAGTCGAAATTAATCTGATTCTGAATAGTTCATTGAATTAATTAGGAATATAAATACATTGTACAAAAATATGCATTCCAATGGAGGGCACTGTTACGGGCAAAATTGTTAACCACCCACCAGCTATTCTTTCAATTTCAATACAGCTTATCAGGATTATAAGAAATTATCGATTTTCTGCTTGAACGTAAGTAGAAATATAATCTTAATGCTATTGTAGTATGATATTTATTCTTTTAAGCTAATAAAGTTGAAGTTCCATTTTGTTTACCAAATACAATGCATTTTTGGTAGAACAGACCTCTTGTAAGACATAGTTAAGGAAATTTCTTGCCAAATATCTCGAACGATATGACTGCTAGTTGAGCATTGATAGTTACGTTATGTATTGTAGATTGAAACACATAAATAGCAATACAATGTTATCAGATGATTAAAATAATCTTCACGCTATGTTCCTAATGGTTGTCGAATTTAACCGGGAATGTTCTAATGCTAATTTAACTGTAACCATTTAACAACATGATTTCCTAACAAACATGATGTTGGTGGCACATCTAGAATCGGAAAGAAAGGAATGAACTTTATGCTTTCTGGATTGAAAGTACTGCAGCGAATTACAGTTGAGAGCATCAGCTCTGCAGCAGTATTGAATTTCCAGAGTGGTGATATTAAAATTAAACTTATGGTGTTTTATGTTAGTAATTACATGATCAGGCAAGACAAGCGCGATACGATGTCGTTTTGAGCTCGAAATCAATCACTTTCTCAATACATCATTGAATCACGTTAGTAGCATAAGTAGTAGCATCAAGATTTTCATCAAGATGGCGTCGGATGGTCGAGTTAGCTGAGTTTGCTGGTCCGTGAATATTGAAGTTTTCTTATGGATTCCTTTTAATTTCCTTCAGAATTTTTTTTATTCAAGTGACAAGGACGTTTTTTTTGATCGATATTATAAAAACATTGGATAATTTGTGCGAGGGTGACAGAGTTATATGTATTTTTGTGAAAAGTTAACAATCCCATTAGATGTATTACGCTAAAACAATTATGAGTTCGACAGTGTGATTTGATTGATCTTCGGTTAAGTAATTGTTGTGTTGTGTTGTTTAGACTTGCGTATGAACTTGGCAAGTACCTACTTTGTAAATGTTTTCATAAACTCAGTGGTCCAGTGGTGTTCTTGTGTAATTTTTATGTTAAATCTTTAGTTTGATCGTTCGCCATTTGCATCTCGAGTGATTCTGTATACATCGACATCGAACATTTCATATGATCCTATCCTTGGCTGACTGTTTCGAGATATCGAATCACCAATCTAGAAAATCGTAGAAGGTTCTACCGTTTTGATTGAGCAGTGAATTTCAATTTATTTTTTATCTCTTCTGATTTTCGTTTCCGTTTTATCTACTATAATGTCAACACCAACTAACATGGACGATTCATATGATGCATTTAAGATATTGACTTTGATAGCCCGGTCGAGATGGACAGTGACCATGAGTGTACTAAAAATTGTTTTGATCATATAGTAAATAAATCATTTAGGTTTACAGATGAGTATATTAACGACGACGACCTAAGTGTAACTCCTACCCATTCGTCTCATGAAAGATCTCTTCGTCAGCTCGACGAAATGAAATTAATGTTAACCTCATGTGTTGGGACAAACATACCTATGGTTGATGCTGAAGATAATGATTTAGTAGATATTGGTAATGTTACAGAGTGCAAATGTAATTTTATACCTAGTAACGGTTGTACAGAGGTTTTGGTTGATGCTCTCAAATTAACGGACAATGTACATGTGGATGATAATATTATGGGCAAATGTACAAAGGTTTTTAAGAATGCACACATACAAACAATTGATATGAGTTATACTTTTTATACAAAGGAAGTAAAAACTCAAACTAGTCCTGCTAAATCTAACTCTACCTCCACTTGTACATTTTTTTTGTTTAGTGATGTTTCAACTTCTACTGAAAAAAATTATCTTGTGTGTGATGCAATGACATTTACGGAAAATATTCTCATGTATGATGCAGCAACAAATATAAATGATGACACTCCTGTTGATGCCAGTAAATTCTTGCCTGTTCAGGATATTTCAGTGTCTGTCTCATCGGGGGCGGCTTTGGACTCTTTTGTTAGACAAGGGTATAACGGCTACTCAACTATGAGCTGTACAAAGTCATCAAATGTGACTGGTACCCTGGACTCTGGTGTTCTTGGAAAGATACAAGATTCCGGTAATAAAAAATCAAACAATTGGTAAATGATTTGAAATTAATGGAGAAAAAACTGTACAAAGACAAGTCAGAGTTTTCTGAATTATTGAAAGCCAAACATTCTGAAATAGACAAATGTAATGAGGTCATAATTGAGTTAAATAGCAAAATCCAACAATTTGAACTATCACTCTTTCAAAAGGATTTACTCTTAATTGATATTAACACTAAGAGTAAACAGGCAGTTCGACATGATTCTTATACGGATGGTAAAGGTGTACAAGGGCTTATAAGTAAACGCAAATTATTGAAACTCAATCGTGGTTCTGTATGTAACAATGAAATAGAAAATCTTCCTAACAAAACTAATAATGTAAGGAATATATTAATTTATGCAGATAGTCATGGTAGAGGTATTTCTAAACCATTGATTGAAAAAAATAAGTGGTAATATTTTTGGATTTATAAAACCTGGTGCTTGTTTCTCTGAAATTATGAAAAACGTACTTAATGATTTAGGGTCTTCGTTCGACAATAAAATAGTGGTACTAATAGCCGGCTCAAATGATGTCTATAATAACAACTCTGCAATATTTTTAAGAAAACTGAAGGGACTATTATCGAATATGTTACAGGTAAAAGTGTTACTATATACTATTCCAGTAAGATATGACCTACCACTCTGGTCGTGTGTGAATGATGAAATCAGATCGGTAAACAATAAAATTATGAATCTCCAAAAACACTTTACAAATCTTACCGTAGTTGACATTAGTAAAATTGGTAGGAGATTTCATACTTCTTACGGGTTGCATTTTAATGCTCTAGGTAAATCGCTAATAAGCAATGACATCTTATATTGGTATGAGCATCTTAACAATGATGTTAAAGAAAGAATACAGAAACCCTTAGCCTTAAAGTACCACGATCAGGGAAACTTATGATTTTACCTGCATCCATCGGGTTGCAGGTTTTTGAACCGAATTGTAAGCATCCAGAAAAACTTGTACTGACATCTGGAGCTAATAAGCTGCAGATTTGTACTTCAAACTCTATTTCACAACCAGTAATTAGACCTGCTGATATTCTAGATCATATAAAAAAATGTTAACTGCTCGTTACATAAATATTGTGTCGGTACCTCATATATTTCTGTTTTACATTTTAACACTCAATCTCTGAGAAACAAAATAGGTGAACTAGAGATTATTTTACAGGATGTTTCTTCCCTAATATTATGTATAAATGAGCATTGGCTCAATATGTCAGAAATTCAGATGTATACTCCTAGGAAATATAGGCTCTTTAATCAGTTTTGTAGAGAAAACAATTACGGTGGAGTTGCAATATACTTTAGGGAGGACTTTGATGTGGTTTATGAGTTACTGGATTTATCAAAGATGTGTAAACCCAAACTTTTTCAGGTTATTGATGTGAAAATTAAAACAATAAGATTAATACTGATATCATTATACCGTACTCCTGACACTACTACGGTTACTTTTATTGAGAATTTCGAGACTCTTTTAGACATATTAAAGAATTATTCTCAATATTCTTTTCTAGTGATTGGAGATATCAATGTAGACATTTTGAAAGATAATTCCACAGATGTAAAGCAATTTCGAAACACTCTATTCTCTTTTAATTTAAATTATTTTAATACCCTACCCACCAAGAATCAGTCCTGCTTGGACAACGTTATCTCCAATATCGATCCAAGTAGGCTGATATGCGGCACAATTGAACCCACATTGTCTGATCATTTGGGAATCTGGACGATTTATACTATACCAGCTAAGTACGACTCAACGAGAAGGTTTATTCAAAACCAAAAATCCAATATTAGACGAGTACATATAAGCAATATTTTGACCCTTCGAGATTATCTTATAAATTCGCAAGAGATTATGCAAATACAATGTCTTACTGATATAGACGCTGCTTGGGTCAAGTTCATGGAAATACTTAGAGACGGAATAAGCAAAACCTATCCCATAATTTCTAAAAATAAGTATAAACGCTAAAACAACGGCTACCTCTGTCCATGGTATAATGTATATCTTAGAAAATTGAAAAAGGATTTACTTATTTGGTATAGTCATGCTAAAAATGGAAGTGTAAAGGCCAGATGTATTTATACAAAATTAAAGAAAATGTATAGACAGGAAATTATTAAAGCAAAGATTAATTACAACGATTCCCTTGTTAAAAAGTCCTCTAATAGAAATTTGACTGCTTGGTATATAATAAAGAAAAATTCCTGCCTCACTAAGGCTCAAATATAATCTGACATTGAGGTGAATGATATTAATAACTACTTCGTCAACCACATTCCTTATATAAATGACGATTCATGTATCAAGTCAACTGAAACCTCGAAATTCTTCATGAAACTTGTACAAGAGAAACAAAAATTCAAATTTTCCGAGGTTACGCAGGCCAGTATAGTACTCGCTGTAAAGAAGCTAAAGCCTAGCAATTCGGAGGATGTATTTGGCTTGTCTTCCGTTCTATTGAACATATTATCGATTTAGTGATTTCCCCAGTTTGTTTCTTGATAAACATGACTATAAGTCAAGGTGTCTACCATCATGTTTTAAAGAATACAATAGTTGCTCCCATACATAAGAAGGGTTATACTAAAGATCTGAACAATTTTCGTCCAATTGCTTTGGTCCCGATAATATTAAAGGTCTTTCAATGTCTGTTATTGGAACAGCTCCAAATGTACTTTCGACGAAATAACTTCTTGAGCAGTTGTCAATATGGGTTCAAATCAGGCAAGTGTACTATTGACGCAATCGACAGGGTGGTGAATACAATTTATATGAATCTAGAACAGCAAAAGTCATCATCCGCAACTCTTATTGATTTAAGCAAAGCTTTTGATACCATTTCTCATTTTCTACTTATTAAAAAGTTAAAATTGTATGGTATTGATACTACTGCTTTGAATCTTCTTACTACATATTTGAAAGATCGTAAACAACTCGTTAGGGTTAGTGGAGAGCTATTTGATCCCTTAATAGTTAATAGAGGTGTTCCCCAAGGATCCTTGTTGGGTCCATTCTTATTTAATATATATAAATGACTTTCCAAGCTCCTTACGATCTACGCTGGTATTGTATGCGGATGATACCACTATTATTATGGGTGGAACTGATTTAACACATCTAAGTGCAGAAGTTGAGATTGAGAAAAATTTAGCAATGGAGTGGTCTCAATCAAATGGTTTAATTATGAATGAAAGGAAAACAGAAAATATCTTTTTTTATTCAAATAGTTTAAGGCGTTCCATCAATGATTATAAGGTTGTTAGATTGTTAGGAGTCTATTTGGATAGATATTTATCATGGAATGCTCCCATCGACCACATATTAAAAATGATGTCAAGAAATGTTTACATTTTGCGAAAGCTAAAATACAGTTTATCATTAGAATATTTAAAAATCAGCTTCCACGCATTGATACAGTCGCATATCAGTTATGGAATCATATTCTGGGGTAATGCCACAAGAGCAAAGGAGGTCTTTCTGGCAAAAAAGCTCTTAGAGTCATCCTAGGACTATCTAGTTATGAATCCTGTAGAGATCATTTTAAAAGAATGAATATTTTAACTGTACCTAGCATTTACATTTTACATGTCGGCATGTTCATAAAAACGCG
Organism: Lepisma saccharinum; assembly: GCA_022664845.1. Lineage (NCBI taxonomy): Eukaryota > Metazoa > Arthropoda > Insecta > Zygentoma > Lepismatidae > Lepisma > Lepisma saccharinum. Next base: position 71,600 of record JAGDQP010003044.1, read on the forward strand.
TAAGGAAGATTTTATAATGGGTTCTGACATACATTTCTATAATACGAGGAGCAATGACCTACTAATTAAACCCAGAGTAAGGTTAGAGAAAATAAACAAATCCTATATGCCACAAGGTATAAAGTTTTATAATGCTCTGCCACATAAATTAAAAAACCTTGTGGATGTCAAATTAAAAAGGGTGTAAAAAAATATTAATACAAACTGAAGGATATACGTTGAATGAAATTCTTCAATATCTTTACTCATATCAATATTAAGATGGAATTTATAATCTCGTTGTGTATGTAATTGTTTCAATTTCTACCTTGTTTTGTCAATTGTTAATTCTTTGACTGTACTCTAATACAACTATGTTGTCACCAAATGTACTTAATGAAATAAAGAAATAAAGTACAATGTACAACAATATGTATTCCATTGTAGGGCATTGTTACGGGTAAAATTGTTAATCACCCAGCAACTAGTCCTTCAATCTGAGTACAGCTTTTAAGGATTATAAGAAGTTATCGATTTTCTGCCTGAAAGTAAGTAAAAATGTAATTTTAATATTATTGTAGTATGATATTTGGTATTTTAAGCTAACGAAGTTGGAGTTCGGGTTTGTTTACCAAATACAATTCATTTTTTGTAGAATTGAACCCTTCTAACACATAGTTCATGAAATATCTTGCGAAATAACTCGAACCAAATGACTGCTAGTTGAGCATTGATAGTTTCGTTATGTATTGTAGATTAGAACACATAAATACCAATACAAGGTTATCACATGATTATAATGATCTTCACGCTATGTTCCTAATGATTGTCGAATCTAATCAGGAATGTTCCAATGCTAATTTAACTGTAACCATATAACAACATGATTTCTTAACAAACATGATGTTAGTGGCACATCTAAAATCAGATAGAAAAGAATGAACTCTATTCGATTTGCTGTGAAAGTACTACAGCGAATTGCAGTTGAGAGCATCAGCTCTGCAGCAGTAATGAATTTCGAGAGTCGTGATATTAAAATTAAACTTATAATGTTTTATGTTAGTAATTACATGATCAGACAAGACAAGCGCGATACGTTGTCATTTTGAGCTCGAGATCAATCAGTTTCTCAATACTTCTTTGACTCACGTTAGTAATTTCAATGCATTGTACAACAATATGAATTCCATTGTAGGACTCTGTTACGGGCAAAATTGTTAACCACCCAGCAACTATTCTTTCAATTTGAGTACAGCTTATCAGGATTATAAGAAATTATCGATTTTCTGCTTGAACGTAAGTAAAAATGTAATTTTAATTTTATTGTAGTATGATATTTGGTATTTTAAGCTAACGAAGTTGGAGTTCGTGTTTGTTTACCAAATACAATGCATTCTTGGTAGAACAGAACCTTTCTAACACAGTTAAAAAAAATTCTTGCCAAATAACTCGAACGATATGACTGCTAGTTGAGCATTGATAGTTTCGCAATGCATTGTAGATTAGAACACATAAATACCAATGCAATTTTATCAGATGATTATAATGATCTTCACGCTAATGATTGTCGAATCTAACCAGGAATGTTCCAATGCTAATTTAACTGTAACCATTTAACAACATGATTTCCTAACAAACATGATGTTAGTGGCACATCTAGAATCAGATAGAAAAGAATGAACTGTATACGATTTTTGGTGAAAGTACTACAGCAAATTGCAGTTGAGAGCATCAGCTCTGCCGCAGTAATGAATTTTCAGAGTGGTGATATTAAAATTAAACTTATTATGTGTTATATTATTTATTAATTTATCAGACAAGGCAAGTGCGAAACGATGTCCTTTTGACCTCGAAATCAATCAGTTTCTCAAAACTGCATTGAATATTGTAAGTAATTTAAATGCATTGTACAACAATATGCATTCCGTTCTAGGGCATTGTTACGGGTAAAATTGTTAATCATTCAGCAACAATTCCTTCAATTAGAGTACAGCTTATAAGTCTTTCATATTTTATTTTTTCAATTTTTGAACAGTTTTACTGCTATCAACATCGTCAAAATACATATAAACATATTGAGTCATTTATAATAAAAAGTCTTACAATTGTTAAAATGTTTCTTAAAATTTTCGTTATGTATACTGGTATAAACCTTGTATAAAATTTATGATTAAGAGTACATTATTTTTAAAAACCACGTAATAGGCATATACAGTCTTAATTATAATACGCTCTAATATTTTCTTCAACTTCTTGAAGCGAATACCCACTGCATAATTTCAAGACTTTTTTTATTTTACCTTTAAAGCTTGAGATGTCTAGATTCCTAATTTCGAGAGGTAAGGAATTAAAAATTCGTATCCCATTAATTTTGTAACTGTTCTGCAGTTTGGTTAACCTTGATCGTGGAGTTATTAGGTTGTCCAACCTCTAGTGAAATAATTATGTTGTCCGTCAATGGTTGGTAGATTATTAATTATTGATTTAATATAAACGAGACAATGAAAAATATATATACAGGGAAGGGTCATAATACCATAAAATTTAACAGCTTCTCTACAGGAGTCTCTCGAGCCCATTTTCAGCGTACATCGCAAAGCTCTTTTCTGCCAACAGAAGACATTCTTTGCTCCGGTGGAATTTTCCCATAAGGCTACACCATAAGATAGGTGAGTGTGTATCATAGCATAATATACCAGTAGTAAGTTTCTAAGAGATACAAGTTGTCTTAGCCTTTTCAATAAATATATGTTTTTGGCTATCTTCTTACATACCGCATTAGTATGATTACTCCAAGTCAATTTCGGATCGATTGTGATCCCCAGTACCTTAATACAGTCAGACTGATTCTGTGAGATAATATTCGGTATTAATGAGAACAACATTGACTCAGTCTTGGAATTGTTAAGAACCAATTCATTATATTTTAACCATTTTGATGCAAGTTGTAAAGTGTTAGCATTTAGACTGTGAATTTCATCCAGATTGTGAGCTATTGAGATCAATGTAGTATCGTCAGCGTAAAGTATTGATTTACAGTTTAAATAAATAGGAAAATCATTAATATAAACAGAGAACAAAAAAGGGCCAAGAACCGAGCCCTGGGGTACCCCATGTTTTACCAATTCTACTGAGGAAAATGTATTATTAAATTTTACAATTTGTCTTCGATCTATAAGATAAGAGCGAATGAAATTGACCTTATTAGTCGAGACCCCATACCAGTGTAATTTATCCAAAAGGATAGGATGTGAGATCGTATCGAAAGCTCGACTCAAATCCAGGAAGATAGCAGACGTAATATTTTTCTGTTCAAAACTGTGATGAATTGAGTTGATAAGCTCAGTGATAGCAGAAATTGTGGAGGCACCCGATCTAAAACCATGTTGTGAGCTGTGTATAATATTACCCTGAAAAAAATAAGAGGACAATTAAGATAACAAACAGTGTTCAAATATCTTAGAAAATATAGGAACAAGAGCAATTGGTCTGTAATTATCAACTTGTTTGTCACCTTTCTTATATATAGGAACAACAATTGATGTTTGTAGACAGTCCGGAAAAACCTCATCCGAGACGGACCAATTTATCAAATCTACAAGGGGTGTCAAAATAATATCAATTATATGTTTTAAAACTAATGAAGACATACCAAAAACATCTTCACTACGTGATATTTTTATTTTCTTTACAAGTGAAACCAGTTTGGTTGGAGTGATAGTGGTAACTGAAAAGGGTTGATTAGACAATTGCCTATTAAGAAAATTACCGCTAAATTCTCTATCATGTATGTTATCATCAGTCGTGAGGGGTTGAAAGGCATTATCAACAAAATGTCTATTGAATGTCTCAGGTGAGATATCTAGTTGCAGTTCAGTAGAAACTTTGGTCGCCCTTTTCATGAGATTCCAAACAGATGAGACCATATTGGGAGAATTCTGAATATAAGATTCATTATATTGAATTTGAGATTTTTAACGGCTCTTTTATATCGTGCCCTTACTGACTTATAAGTGTTGATATAATTTGTATCATTTTTTGCCTTTATGAACCAATAGAATACCAATACTCTTAACGATGCAAGTTCATCATTATACCACCCATTGTATTTCTTAACCGGGCGCTTAGATTCATTGAGATGCCTTTTAATCATTGGACAGCATCGGGATAATACAGAACTTAAAATACTATTAAAAAAATTCCAAGCAGAGTTGACATCACGACTTGTAGAAATTATTCTATTAAAGTCTATCATGAGTAGATGATCACGTAATTCACACAAGTTATTTGTTCTTACTGATCTATATATAATACAGGATTTATTTATTTCAGAATAAGGAGTGTGTTGGATAGACAACCATATTCCTGCGTGATCAGACATCTGGTGTTTTAAGATATTTGGTATTTTAAGATAATAAAGTTAAAGTTCCGTTTTGTTTATCAAATACAATGCATTTTTGGTAGAATAGGACTCTTGTAAGACACTGTTCATGAAATATCTTGCCAAGTAGCTCGAACCATATGACTGCTAGTTGAGCATTGATAGTTTCGTTATGTATTGTAGATTAGAACACATAAATGCCAATACAAGTTTATCAGATGATTATAATGATCTTCACGCTATGTTCCTAATGTTTGTCGAATCTAATCAGGAATGTTCCAATGCTAATTTAACTGTAACCATATAACAACATGATTTGTAAACAAACATGATGTTACTGCCACATCTGAAATCAGATAGAAAAGAATGAATGAGCTGAATACGATTTGCGGTGAAAGTAGTGCAGCGAAGTACAGTTGAGAGCATCAGCTCAGCAGCACTAATGAATTTCCAGAGTGGTGATATTAAAATTAATTTTATAGTGGTTAAGTTAGTTATTAAATAATCAGACAAGAAAAGCGTGATACGATATCGTTTTGAGCTCGAAATCAATCACTTTCTCAATACATCATTCAATCACATTAGTACCATAAATACATTGTACAACAATATGCATACCACTGTAGGTCATTTTTATGGGTACAGTTGTTAACCACCCAGCAACAAATCTTTCAATTTGAGTACAGCTTATAAGGGTTATAAGAAAGTATCGATTTTCTGCTTGAACGTAAGTAAAAATGTAATCTTAATGATATTGTAGTATGATATTTGGTCTTTTAAGCTAATAAAGGTGAAGTTCGGTTTTGCTTGCCAAATACAATGAGATTTTGGTTGAATAGAACTCTTGTGAAACACAGTTCATGAAAGATCTTGTCAAATAACTCCCACGATACGAC